>CM046377.1:56163731-56213731 GCA_025413485.1 Ficus microcarpa | reverse complement strand
AAACTAACACACCAAACACCCCCTTAAGTTTTTGAAATTGATTGTTAATTAAACTAACATATAGTAAAACATATAAAATAATTGTTGACCCGTCTCTTAAACTAACATGATAGCTTTATTCAAGGTTAGATAATTAATAATTCAAGCAAAGCAAGAAAAGTACAATAAAACAATTATTTTATTAGTATAAAATATTCTTGGCTTGCTACATTGGGAAGGCAGTTATATTATATATAAAGTATAAAAGGATCAATATTCTCACACACATATTGTAAAATTAAAAGGTCCTTTTTTCTTAAAGAAGGATCTGGTGTTTAAGATCGACCAATGATCTTTTAGATCTAAGATCTGTAGATCACCCTATTATAAGTCAACTTTTATAAGTTAAGGTTAATTTTTCACTGTCCTTGAGACTAGAGAAGACAAATCCCATATTATTGTGATGAAATCTTCAGATTTTGAAAGTTGGCCTCGTAATTAATTGTACTATAATTCATTGGAGCACACTCAAAATGTTTTTTTTTTTTTTTCATACATTTGTTTTATAGTATATTTTCGTATGAAATATATGGAATACAATATGTATTTGGATACTCATTATATATATATATATATATATATATATATTGGACATGAGATGGAGGGATTCAAACGCTATATTTTATGGTGGAGTGAGGTATAGAATTGCCGTAAGATATACTAATATAAAAATAATGAGTGTGCAAAGATATTTGAAGTGGTAGAATAATAATACTTATTTATTAAAAAAATATGATTAGGGGCAATTTTGAAATACATGAGGTGTGTAATAAATAAATTTAATTATTTCAAAATTTAATGATATGCAAAAACTAAAGAGGGTTATGTCAATAAAGAGAAAAATGATTCTTAGTTTAGAAAATATAACTATTCTCTGCATTGTGGAGTTCAGGAACATTTTGATAAAATCACGAAAAATTTATGGTATCGTGCCTACATCGAAGGCCTGCACATGAAATTTTTTTTCATCATCAATTTAAATGTTGTTAACAATTTAACTATAATGAACCAATTTGACAAGTTTAGGTGGCTATTAATTATCGAATCTAAAAAAACACCTATTAAAAAACTCTCTCCTCTCTCAAGAGTGTCCTAGGATTTCGTTTGCTTGTCTTTTCTCCTTAGGTCAGAGTCCAGCGTCGCCCTCAGTTGGTCTCCGGACTCCCGGCCCTAGTGGAGAATCCATTGGCCGCTCAATGAAGGCCTAAGCAGGGGGTGGGCCTTTTGTGTTGACCGGAGGGGATGGTGACCGGAGCATGTGGCTAGGCTAGCTGTCCGGCATTAGGGTGGGTCTTCCACACCGACATGGTGGCATGTTCTTGGCAGTAGCTATGTTTCATTGTTGCGTTACTTCTTGGAGTCCCTTTGGTCATGTTGGTCGAAACATGCACCAATGGTCTAATTGTGTTGTTGGGGTCAAGTCCCCTTCTCGTAGTTTATTTTTAATAAAGGCGATGTTATTTCCTCCATATATATCTTGTTTGTCATTGGTTTGTTTTTATTTTTGGTTAGTAATAACGAAAATGATTTCCCCACCTTCTAATTTGCTTTGTCTGTACATTCTATTTGAGTTGTTTTTCAATGGTGCCCATGTCAGAGTATCACTGGATTTGTTTTTATGCAATGTAGTGGTTGGTCTTAGTGTTACGGGTTACTGGCCATCGATTATAGTAGTCTTTTCAAAACAAGCCTTATGTATGTTCGATTATTGATGTGCCGCGGAGCTTTTCCATTATTGGGTCTCGGTATACGTTATTCTTTCTGAATTTCATCAGATTTTATTAATAAATCTTATCTTAATTGAGGATTTTGTCTCGTGTATCATAGGATAATTCGCATCGGTGCTTGTATGTGTTTACTTAGTTTATACAATTCTCCTTAAAAAAGTCAAAATCTAAATATCGTGATGAATTAACCATAATGCATGACAAAATAAGTACGACTTAAAAAAACACAAAATATAAAGTACTAATTTAAAAATGACTAATGAATAATTTGAAGATTGGGTAGGATAGCCATGGTACTTTCAAATATTAAATTTTTGTAGGGGATTTTGTGATTAATTTTATAAATACAAAAATATTTCGAACAATAATGTAATAAAGAAATAAAATGATGCCATTCTTTTAAATTGATAAAAATGATATCATAACTAAAAACACAAGGGGTACGTTTTTTTTTTTTTTTTAAGGGAAATTTTATTGAACTTATTGAAAAGATACAAAAGCATAGGAATATAACAAATGATCTCATAGTACATGAGATAAAACTCTTTAATAGAAACAAATTCATCAATAAAGTCGATAATATTTAAAGAGAAAGATGTATGCTTAAGACTTAATAATTGGTGTATATTTTGACATATTAAAATCGAGCATGTGTAAGATTTTTTTTTTTCCCGTTAAAATTCCTACAATTGATGAAATTTCTCAATTAATCAAGGATCAAGATTTAGTAACACTGGTGCCATCAACCCATTTAGAAATAACTCTAATCGAATAAAAATACTACTAAGACTCAGATCTGGAAGACAATCAATCGGTGAAAGTGTTTTGGGTTTTTTTTTTTTTTTTTTTTTTTTTTTTTTTTTCCTTTTGTTTGTTTGTTTTTGTTTTTGTTTCTTAAGGAGTATTATTTTATAGGGATTTTACCGCGTCGTTTTGCCTTTACTAGAAGAATACAGTTGCCGTTTGTCGTGTCGTATGGAAAAATGCTGTCGTTATAAGCAAAAATTTGTCGTTTTCTGAAGAAATAAAAACGATTACTAGAATCCGGCGGAAGAAGAAGCTGAAGAAGGACAGCAGTAGAGTTTTCATGGAGTTCAGACCTCGCGATTACTCCGCCGAGGAAAAATCTCACGCGCTTCCTCGCTCACGCGCCGCCGATCATCCTCTTTCCGCTTCACCATCTCCCTCTCACCTCCAGGTCCACAGTCTTCCTTTTTTTTTTTTTTTTTTTTTTTTTTTTTCTCCCCTCTCTCTCGTCGTTAATTCCAATAATCTGTTTGGCTGCCAAGAAAGTACGGATGAAACCTACAATTTTCATTAATCAGTAGCTAATATATCAATCACCAAATAATCGCGTCCTAACTAGAAGGTGAAGTTTGATCGAGTGATAAAGCCGTGAAATTATTGAAAATAATTGATAAAAAGTAGTGATTTTTTCGATTGACGAATAATGAATTTCGTGAATTCAACAAAATTCAAAATTGCTGATCAAATTCAGAGATGTTTTCCAGATTGTGGCTGTGGACCATGGAAATAACGACTTCTTTGATCCTTTGAGAGCTTCGAACGACAACGGAGCTCTCTCAGAGGACATTTCACAAGATTTTGGAGGTAATTCTACTGTGGAACTCTCCAATGAAGTCTCAACGCAAAGCCAAGAGAAAGAATGGAGCTCTTTCAAGAGATTCTTGATGCAGAGATTTCCTGTCTCCAAGATGGTTTCGGTTTCTTCGGTAATCATTTCTTCCTTTCGGATTACAATGCTGATTCAAGATTACACGTTCCGGTTTTTTCCGTTAAATCTGGCATTTCTTTGGTCTAATTGTGTGTTTATAGCTAGTTCAATTGGTTTTGTAATTCCTTAGATTACAAGCTTGGACATTGAATTTGACTTAAACTCACGTGAACTTTTTGTAATTATTTCTTTTTCTTGTATTTACTAAATTTGATTTTTCTTTTTCTTTCCATCTTTTCGAAATCGCAGATGTCCGATTTTATAATAAAAGGCGGCGGAACAAGTATGGAAGTTAGATTATATCAATGACGAAGTTCCATATTCTCTTGTTTTTGTTGATTTAGCGATATGCCAATTTGCAGCACATGAGAAATCCTCAACAAGTAAGCATTTGGAGGAATTAGAAGGCCTGGAAAAGTTCTCAGAAGAGGGTGCCAAAATTATAACACGACAAGAGTATGTTTCGCGGTTACATGAGCTCAAAGATGAAATCATTCGTGCGTGGAATGCCAGTGATCGTGTCACAGCTTTGAAGTTATCTATAAAGGTTATTGTTTAAATTTGTTTCCTCGGTAAATTTCTCATTTTGGCAATCCATTTTGTACGCCTCGAAGCAGGCTTCTTATTCAATACCGATATAAGGTGAGACATCAGTTTTGTCATGACTTGACCTATATGTTTTTGATATGCAAAACTTAATATGTCTATTTTGTTATCCTTCTAGAATTGCATATCCATTTAGCTGATGTGTGAAGGAAATATTCTTACCAAATGGCTGGGTTGCTTGTTTCTTTTTATTTGTATGCATTCAGGACTAAGAATTACCACTTGAATACAACAAAATGAGTAAAATTTTGTTGCAATTATGCGAACAATGTTGAGACCAATTATTGGTTCTGCAGGTTGCTAGGCTCTTGTTAGATACATCAGTGTCACATTTTTATGGAACGGTGTTTGTTCTTGCTACTGATATCATGGACATGCTTGGGAATATGGTATGGGAACGCATCAAACAGAAAGCTGAATTTTCAGAAGACGGAACCAAAATGTGCTCTTTACCAGGTCTTTCATTTGATTCTATAATTTCTTCAGCTGCTTTTCTATTTAAATCTGTTGACCATTGGATGGAAGGAAACCATAATTGGTTTTAGACATGGAGTGTGTTCGTCAAAAAATTCTTTATATTGATAGTGCAGTAAGTTAAACAATTCTTGCTATGATTTACCTTATTTACGTTCTACATCAATTCCTATCGCAAAATTCATGTGAATTTTCTAGACAGTATCATTTTGCTAGGGTTATGTAGCCCTTGTTGATTGAGAGAGTAAATCATTCAAAATCAGAATGCTCTTGGCTTTAGGCACTCTTTGAGTTATAGAATTAGAGTAGTTCTATCTGTTAATAGCACTTCTTGATAGTGCCCTGTGTTCAAGATAACCAAGTGGCTTTGCTTTTTGGGGCAAATGACCATTGATGAGTTGATAAATTTTTATCCGTACTTTACCTCTTTCCTCATTCCCTTGGTCCTTCCCAGTTCTTACCGGTCCTTCATTATAATCTCTAGGTTTGGACAAGAATGATGGCTCCATTACTATGTTGCAGCTTCATGCTTTTTCCTGAAACTTCTTTGCGATTTATGGCAGAGAACTTCAATGCAAGTGATATTTGCTCCGATGCGAAAGAAACTTGCTATAATTGGTTTTGCAAAATTGGTGTCATTCGAGAGCTGCTTCCACGAATGTGAGTACCATAGCTCTCTCTCTCTCTCTCTTTCTCTCTCGTCCTCTGGAAGGAAAATTATTGCTCATTCTTAATTTTCCAAGCTTTAGGATATACTTTGTTTAACTGAAAGGAAGCTAAATCTGAATTAAGAATTAGAAAAGGAAAGTAACAAAGGAAAGAAATGATGTAGGGATTCATGAGATTACAATGTCCAAAGGAAAGATCAAAGTCCTGTTTCTTGTGATATCTGAAAAGGCATTTAGCCACCTGGTTTCCATAGCAGCAATGTAATGGATTCCTGAAAAGTGAATTCTCAGCAATGGAGTTTTAAATGGCGCTATAATGCTTTATATTTCTGAACTTGTTCGTATTCTTGTTGCAGTTCTCATATGATATGAATGTTACAGTTGCAATTTCACCTCAAGTAAGAAGTGACCATATCGTTAGAAACAAATTGTTTATTTATTTTGTCTACCATGTTATCTGCTAATGGCGATGTTTACTTGTGGACTGTGGTTAATACATTTGTAGCTTGTCATCCAACATTTGTATTCAAATGTATGAGCTTCCTAAGTTATTTGGTTGAAGTGAACTTCTGAACTAGTGTGATTTTGTATTCAAATGTATGAGCTTCCTAAGTTATTTGGTTGAAGTGAACTTCTGAACTAGTGTGATTTTATTTTGTCTTTTCTGGTGTGAATTTTACGGGGTTATTTTTCCATCTCTGAATATGGTTCTTGCTGGTTGTTTGTCATTTGGTATTTTAGTTATCTGGAGTTGGCTATATTGCCTTGCCGACGTTTCTTGGATGAGAGACCTGAAGACTGTCTCCAGCGCTTGGTAATGATGATAAGAGGGTTAGCAGATCCTCTAGCATCTGCATATTGTCGTCTATACTTGGCCCATTGTATGCGGAAATTGCCTTCTTATGATATTGGTAAAGACTCCTGTTTCAATACAGATAATTATTCTTTTGAATACGCTGTGATTTAGTGATTTTATAAAAATTTAAGGTGCACTATGAAAAAAGAGAGAAAGAAGGTCCTTTTTTCATTTCTCCCAAACGAGCAACAAAGTGAATTAGGAAGGAGATTGTTAGAAAAGTAACGGAGAAAGATTGGTCAGAGATATGGCCGAATGGGATGTTCTTTTCACAATGTAGTTTAAAAGCTTAGGCTTTAGTGCATGACAGTTATAATTGGTGAACTAGAATTATTTCAACATACATAATCTAGGCTGAAGTTCTATATGGACCTTGTGGACTAATCTTGGTTTTGATTGTTGCTTTATTAGACATGGAGTTATGCATGCTCCTTTGAAGCTTCCCTTTGTTAATTTGTCAATATAACTTTGTAATGCTATGGTTAGACACTAACTTTGTCATGTATTTGACTATTCTGTAACAGGATGTCTAGTTAGATCTGTTAATGACATCAAAACTGTATTGTCAAGGATCATATCAGTGAATGAGAACAAAAGATTGCTTATCAGTTTAATGGAGCCAACTATTGAGTTTAGTATGAAGTGCATATTTAAGGATGCATCTCAGGTACGTTACGTGGTTTTGTGCAGTACTAATGCTCGTCTTTTACAATTTATGTGGGAGGTTCTCTAAAGGTTGTTTCACATATGTAGCAAATAAGTGTTCGACTGCATTATATTGTTAAAATGGCTCGATGTAAGGCGGACATTATCCATAATCTGTAATGAACTTTGTCTCTTCTATTGTCTATGGATTTCTCATATCATGATTTTTCTTTTCATAAGAAACAATTCACATAATAATTAGGTATTTTTACATTATGCAAGGTTTAAATAGTTTGTT
Source organism: Ficus microcarpa (assembly GCA_025413485.1). NCBI lineage: Eukaryota > Viridiplantae > Streptophyta > Magnoliopsida > Rosales > Moraceae > Ficus > Ficus microcarpa. Next base: position 56,206,683 of record CM046377.1, on the reverse strand, counting down.
ATTGCCATGCCATAATTGCTGTTCGTATTTCTCTTAATCTTTTATGAAAGAGGCAAGTAGGCAAAATACTCATTGAGCTTGGACTAGGAAGAAATGAAGAGGAGTTGTTTGGAACTGTTCCATGCGTCTCAGTTGTTCTTCATCATCTACTTAAGGAACTTCCAACTGAAGTCGTTAGCTCAAGTGCTGTAAAAATCCTTCATGTCATCGAATGCAGCAATGATAATTCCTATAATCAGGTATAGTACGTCAAATGGCGGAGTATATTTTCTTCTTCTTAAACTTCTAAAACATTTTAAGTTCAGTAATTAGTGCATCCTTGGTTGGGACCGCTTTCTCATCTTTAATCTTCAGTATGAAGTTTTGCCTTGGGTCAGGGCTCATGTGTCAAGGGCGTCTTAGGGAAAATCTAAAATTCAAACATACTCAATATAAAGAGGTGACAAATTCATATATTAAACTTGATACTGACTCTTTTTATCTCTCTCTTTTTGTTTGAGAAAGTGCTTGAATTACAGGTTACTTGGGTTCAGGCTTTATGAAAATAAATCTCAAACAGACAATGTCAGTGCTGTGGTGGATAAAATTATCCAGGTAATTAGTGTTCTCTACTCTAGTTTGTTCACCTTTAGAGTTCCATTGAATATATTTTGTTTTTCTGTTTTTAATTTATTTTGCTCAAGTATCCAAGCCCACTATTCAGCATAGATCATTTCTATGAGAGACTTGCATTGAGTTAGGCTCTGTAATTTTCCTTCAACTCATTTGTTTTCAGGATGTACATGACAAAGTCTCCCCTTTTGCCTTCTTTTTTTTTTTTTTTTTGTTTTGTTTTTTTTAATAAATTGTACTTCTATTTTGGATCCCCTTTTCTTTAATACCTTTCCTAAAAGAGAACCTTCGTTTTTTGTTTGGATTGGATCAATCTCTTTGATTGATATCTTTCTTCTATGATGCTTGTTACTCTGTAATGTTTGTGAGAATCTTTTCAACCAATGTATATGTTGTTTGAATGATGACTATTTCAGGTTGTTACTCAATATGACAATTTTGATGAGTACTTGAAGGTTGTGGATGCTTTTGTTGACATTATTCTTGAAAATCAAATGGTACGTGGATTGTGACACCCTATGATACTTTGTTTACTACGTGGATGTGTGTGTGCATATTTGGGGAAAAAAAAATCTTTGACTTGAAAGTGTTTGCAAACAACATTGTCTCCTTGGATCATTTGTGTAATTACACTGATAACATTGAACTTATAACGTGACCTTGTTAATGTTGCATTATATTCTAAGCTCTCTCTGTCGATCTAAACATTTATCTCAGGATAACCATCTTAATACCATTTTAGAAGGCATTTCGAAGCGGGCATACAGTAAAGGCACTGCCGAAGATGAACAAACGAGCTTGCAGTCCATCTTGGTCAAGCTTCTCTCACATCATCAACGTATTGAAGATATGGTTGCTTTGGTATACTTCTTTGAAAATGTTCCCTTTTTTCCTTTTTGTTTCTTTAACTTTCTGTCATGTCTTATCTAAAATTCAATAATCACTAGAACTTCTCCAGGGGATTATAAAGGATGATGCTTTATTTACTTTTAGATGGTTCAAGAATATTATATTTCATTAAACTGCCCAGGGAATTTATCATATATTCTTTTTTGTAGAATCATTTTCTTGAGATTTTAGACATAATGTATGGGAGTTCAAGGACCATCGTCAATATGCACATCCTTAATATGGCAACAAGGTAATTCTTTAGTGGCTACTCTATCTACTTAAGGTCTCAGCTTTCCCTTCCTGGTTTTTCCGTGATAGGGAAATTCACATTCACACTGCTTAACCTTCACAAGACCAGCCCCTTCATGCTCCTATTTTTTTTCTTCTTCCCTGTGAATAATACACGAATGAAATTCTTATTTCTCGAGGGTTTTTTTCATTTGGCAGGAATGGTTATATATGTGATCCAACAACTATACAGCTGCTATTTGAAATATCTCAGGCTCTATATGATGGTATAGACTTTGTAAATGCTAAAGATGCTGATAACCAACCAGCACGTTTAATTTCCCGTTTTGTTAATATGGTAACTACTTTCAGCTATTCACTTTCTATTTGTCAATTTTGCAATTGATCTGGGATATTCTCATATATCTTAATCTGTTGTTAGGTTGATTATGGGTTAGAGATGGAACGTCATTTGACATTTTTAGTTGAATGTCGTGGAGCTTTTGGTGGCATTGATGGGCTAAAGGTCTGTTTTCCTTTCTTCATTGCAAATTATATTAATACAAAGATGGTTTTGTCAAGTTGTGCAAAGACGATATTTGTTTACTATCTATAAAATATTGTACACCTAATTGTAATTTGAGGGATTTCATAAACTAAATTTAGTCACTTGAGTGGAGGATGGTTCTACAATGCTTGATGAACTCTGTTTACTTGAAACTATTGACAGATTCTTGTTTCTATCCATCTTTGGAATTTGAAAAGAAATATACCCTTTATTTACACGCAGGAAATTCTAATTCACTCCAGCAACGGATTGGCAGTCAAGGCTTTGAAACACGGCAACAAACATATCACTTTCATCAAATCGTGCATAGCATTTGGTGAAGTCACACTACCTTCTATTTCATCTCAGATTAGTCAGCTAAACCTGTACCTTGAGACGGCTGAGGTAATTATGGTACGAAGGAATTATGCTTTGTAACAACTTTTCAATAATCTAATATTTCCACTTCTTCGTGTGTCAATCTGTGGAGGTTGCTTTATTAGGTGGCTTAGTTTCCCATTCAGAGGGACTAATAAATTCAGCAATCAGCTGTTTGCAGAATTTTGATATGATGGATGGTTAGTTTGTCTCTTTCTCTGTCAAGTTCCTGCGTGAAATTAGTCATCTTGAATTTGAGTTGAAGATCTGTTATTTTTGAGATTGATATTCATGATTTTATGCTATTTCATGATTATGTTTCTTTGGTTCTGTTCTTCCCTTGACATGCTTTCGAAATTATCGATCTTGCTAATTTTGTTATTTGCGCTTTAGATTTAAACCATGATCTTATGTGGTGATATCGTATGATTATTACTCTTTATATGCTTTCACAGGGTCGAAAATGCCAAAAGATGTTGATGGAATACTGTCCCCGATTCGCAAATTATGTGGTCTCTTGGTTATGATTCCAGGTTGGAGAGATCTCTTTTATTTTGTTTTCTTGCTCGTGGATTTTTGTTTCATTAAATTGAAGTTTGGCTGTAAGTGAATGATCATCTATTTTGAAGGTAATGCTGAGCTGGGAGCTACTTACTTTCTTCAAACCATTTTATCACTTGTAATATCCCAATCATGGTATGCCTCTCATGGCATAGATTTTGACATTAGAAGTTTGCATGTCCTTAGTTCTGACAACAAAATTCCGTTGTGGTTCTTGGCTTGACTTTTTAAGTTATTGTTACAGGGCAAAACCGAAAATCAGGGCAAAGGCTTTTTTTTCAGTACTTTCATTGTCAGCAACACTCTCTCAAAAGAAGCTTCCTTATTGTGTTGATCATGGGAAGGTAAAGAAAAACAAAATTTAGGCGAGATTATGTTTGTGAATTGCCAGATACATCTAGAAATCAAAACCAATCGATATTAGGTAACGCTTCAACGGTCATTTGACAATTTGGAAAGGGCCTTGAGTTGTGTTTACATAAATTTCTGTAGAAAGAATTATCCCAACCAATGTCTCATGGGTTCCATTTTGATTCTTCAGGTCCTAGGAAATGACTATCTATACTATGGCGACTCATCATATTTACACAAACTTGCCTCATTGGCAAAGCTGGTTCTTGAACACCTAGTTGATTCTATTCAACAAGAGCCATCATCGGTAAGCATGATTACTTTTAGACAAATTCGCCTTCTTTTCCATTTTTCTACTTTGCTGGTGCCGAGTATGATTCTGCTTTCTTTAATCAAGGCTGCTCGCGGAAGCCTGGCGCTTGAAGCTTGCAACTGCATTGCATCATCGTTTGCTGTAAGCTCCTTCACTAACTGCCTGTACTTGAAATCTATGTCTTCTTAATTTATCGATGGGCTCTTTTGTCCATGTCACCTAAAGAATTCGAAATATGAAACTCTCATTGTTAACTCCTCCGCGGTTTATTGTATATTTGGCAGCCAAGCCCAGATATAACTCTAATCTGCTCCAAACTCATGGACACCGCGAAGTCGTGTTTGGGCACAAGGGACAGATACCTGCAGTTGACTTTCAAATATTTGGACAAACACTTGCCCTCTTCCACTGTTTCCGATGCGGGGACGCTGATTGTTGCATGATGAACACATGCACAATGCCTTCATACTTCATAGCATGCAAATAAGAGAGAAGCGAGGAATCCTCGTTTCGGCTATGACTCTCGTATGGGCATTTCATCGTAAATCGCAATTCTGAATTGTTGGCAGTCTTTGTTCGTCCCTGCAGAGACATTTTGTAGACGCGTTTGTAATTTGTGGAACTCCAGCATTTTCTCCTTGACGGCTTGGCCTAATTATGTCTCGGTGAGAGAAGCCAACAAGGTAACAAGTTTTACAAAGTAAAATAATTGTTGTACAGTTTCTATGGTTGGCTCCGGCGAGTTTGAAGAAGTTGTGATATAGAAAATTATATTTGCAGTGTCTCATAATGTGCGTGTAAGCAACATTTATGTTCCGTTTGACATTACATTTTAAACTCAAATTTTTCATTTCAGTTTTTAACTTTTTCTGAAAAGTCAACAAAAATTGTAACTAATTTTAAAAAGTCAATTAACTTAAATTTAAAAATTTCAACTTGAACCGTTTCATCAAACAGAGTCTTAAAGAATAAAATAAAAATGCAAGTAAAAATAAAAAAACAAAGAAAGTGCCTTTTTTTCTCCAATTTCAACGATTATGTTATAAAAGGAGCAGAACGAGGGAGAATAGAACAAACTTAGCTCGCAAACTACCAACCGAAAATAGATTCGACCACATTCAAGTCTCAGTTCCTAGTCTTTACATTTGCTGATACGGTATCTTTTTTAGATTCAATTTTCAGTCTATCCCCGACGATGACTTTAGAAGACCGTGGTGGATTGATTCTGATATCAATTATTAGAAGCCCCTTTTAAGTAGAAGTCGTCCTTACAAAATAACTTACCAAGAGGAGGGGACCCAATGACTTATAAATCCAATATATATATATATATATATATATATTATGTAGGACAATTGGTATGTAAAACACATCATGCAAGATATCAAATGTCATTCATAAATAATATATTCATGATCACTTAGTTCAGAAGGTAGCGGTAATTCAAATATACTCCAGAGATATGTGTTTATTCCTTGTTTTTGTATTGATGGTCACCATTTACAGTTATTTATTTATTTATTTATTTATTTTTTTGTCTGTGTCGATGAAACGTAGAACAAGGGCCACTACATCAGAACGCGTTTTCCATGTAGTTTCTTATATAAATTAAAGAAAAAGGTACTTTGCATCAAATTTGCTTTCTCTCTCTACTATATTGTACTTGTTTGGCATAACAATTAACCAATATTGAAATTTCCTCTATTATAACAGAAACTGCAAAGAAATATTGTCTTTCTTATATAATAACAAATATTGTCAGCAACTAACTGATCGTTGAAATTTCGTCCACATTTCCTGAAATTAAACCTGAAATAATGGTTACAACTAATATTATCACTTGTTTACAACGAAATTTCACAAAGCTTAACCCACAAGGCAATATGTTTTCTCTAACCCACATGGTGCCATTTGTCCTCACAAAAATGCATCCCAACTTTCCTCGTACATACATGCACCAATCTTAAAATAGCTTTTTCCACAGCGGGATTAACTGCATTTTATATGTTTCGGATCTATTTACTTACTTTTGAGGGACATTTCAATGTTTATTTTCAAACTTACAGTGATAAAAAACGAAGTTCTGTTTATTCAGGGGGAAAAAAACACACACACACACACACCACACAACACAAAACACAAAACACTCTCTCTCTTCCTTTTTTTTTTTTTTTTTGGAACTTGAGGTGAGAAATTTGAATTCTGCACCTTTAGATAAAGTCATATGTGGAATTACCGTCAAGACAAAACACACACACAAAACACAAAACACGCTCTCTTTCTTCCTTTTTTTTTTTTTTTTTTTTTTAAAACTTGAGGTGAAAGATTTAAATTTTACACCTTTAAATAAGGTCATATGTAAAAATACAGTTAAATAATACCTGTAATCACTCACTCTCTTCCTTTCACTGCACAGCAAATTACAGACCCCCCTCGCTCTCGTCCACTTTCCCAGAAAGCACTGGGAACAAGAAAGAGAAGCAACACATCACAAACAAACAAACAAGCACACGCAACTACACACACACACACACACACACACATATATATCTATAATTATCTATCATCTATAAATATATTATAAATGAGAGATACTTTTTTTTTTTTTTACACTATTTAAAAATTTTAGTCTCTTTATTTTGTCTTTTAATTAATTTTTTTTCTTGGTTATGTATCTTTTTCTTTGTTTTATTTTTTATTTTTACTTTTTCTTTTACATATCTATAGTTGACTCATTTAAATACTTTTTATTTTTTCAATATATCCCTATGTAAAATACCTTTTTTTAAATATGTCTTAATAAATTTTTTTCTTACAATTATTCAAATTGTTATGTTTTTTTTTAATCACTAATTACTTCATTCTGTTAAACTTTTTTAGGAGATAATAAATAAATTAAAAAAGATATCAATTTTTTCAAAAATTTAACATCTACTAATTTTTATACAAAAAAATCACAGTTGTATTTAAAAAAAATTAACACATTAAACCCAGACGTGCGAACATACCTAAAAACTGGTAAGTATATGAATATGTGTACACATGTGTGTGCGTGTGTATATATATATATATGAAACGATTTATCACTTCTTCTCTCTCTCTTTTTTTCCCCCTTCTTCTTTTTGTATTTGTCTTTGCCATAATTTGTTTCCACCCCAGTTTCTGCTATAACATCTTTTCAAAAACTACCCTTTTGCTTTTGTTTTGTTTTTCGTTTTTTTTATTTTTTTGTTTCTTTATTTTTTTATTTTTTTGTTTTTTAATCTCACTTCCTCTTACTTGCATGTTATTGTTGTAGAAAAGAACTGAAAATATCTAGGGAAATGAGTCAAACTTAAGTATCAAGAAAAGCAGAGGAACAAAAACACCAAAAGTCTTTTTATTTTTATTTTTATTTTTATTTTTTTAAAGCTGATTCGAGTGTTTTGCTAGAAAATAGAGCATGATTTTGATGGGATTGTTTAGGCTTCTTTTGTTACTACTTACGTCTCATCTTGTTTTAGCCTTCTCAGACACCAACAATGGCGAACAAGTGGTGAGTATGTTAATGGAGTTTAAAAAGTCTTCGGTTGAGTCAGATCCCAATGGCCTGTTACTCGACTGGAACCTTTCTTCTTCAAGTCCCTGCTCATGGTTCGGCGTCTCCTGCTCCTCCGACGGCCTTGTCACCTCCCTAAACCTCTCGAACGCCGGTCTCTCCGGCACCCTCCACCTCTCTCACCTCGCATTCCTCACACATGTCAACCTTCAACACAACTCATTCTCCGGCATCGACTCCGAAGATCTCTCCGCGGCTTGCGCCTTCGAGACTCTGGACTTATCCTCCAACAACATCGCTGTCTTCCCTCTTACCGATCTCCGACTCTGCGATCGCCTTCGACGCCTCAACCTCTCTCGCAACTCCATCAGCAGCGGACCACATTTTGGTCCTTCTCTGCTGTCGCTTGACATGTCTCGTAACCGGCTTTCGGAGTTTATGCTAATATCCAATGACTGCCGGAACCTGAAGTTCCTCAACTTGTCTGGCAATAAGATCAACGCTGTCGATGTCGTGAGTACTATTACCGCATCTTGCATTAGTCTATCAACTCTTGACTTGTCTTGTAATCTTTTATCTGGAAATATGCCGTCTTTGTTGGTGGCCAATGCTCCGGAGTCCCTTGACTATTTGGATTTGTCGCAGAACAACTTCTCCAACGAATTCTCTGCTCTCGATTTCGGCAGTGGCTGCGCCAACCTGACTCACCTAAACCTGTCTCGTAATGCGCTCTCCGGCTCTGAATTTCCGGCAAGTCTAAGAAACTGCCGGCTTTTGGAGACACTTGACCTCTCTTACAACAATTTGCAAGGCAAGATTCCCGGTTCTAGCTTGGCGAGTTTGGGGAATTTGAGACAACTGTATTTAGCTCATAACAATTTCTCCGGCGAAATACCTTCAGAATTAGCACAGCTTTGTGGGACTCTTTTGGAGCTTGATCTCTCATCAAACAGTCTCTCTGGTGAACTGCCTCTGAGTTTCAGAAGCTGTTCTTCTTTGGTCAGTTTAAACCTTGGGACAAACCAACTCTATGGGGATTTTATTACTACAGTGATTAGTAAACTTCGAAGTCTGAGGTTTCTGTACTTGCCATTCAACAACATGTCTGGTCCTGTGCCTCTGTCTCTCACCAATCGTAGTCAGCTTCAAGTGTTGGACCTCAGCTCCAACGCCTTCACGGGAAACATCCCGTCCGGCTTCTGCTCCTCGTCCTCTGCTTTGGAAAAGATACTTCTACCCTGTAACATAATCTCAGGTACAGTCCCAGTGGAGTTTGGTAATTGCAAGAATTTAAGCACTATTGATCTCAGTTTCAACAATCTGAGTGGTCCGATTCCTATGGAAATTTGGCAGTTACCGAATCTTTTGGACTTAATCCTGTGGGCCAATAATCTCAGCGGTGGAATCCCCGAAGGGATTTGCACAAACGGAGGGGGAAACTTACAGATGCTTGTGCTCAACAACAATCTGATCAACGGAACGATTCCAAAGTCCATTTCCAATTGTACCAATATGAGGTGGATTTCACTGTCTAGCAACAAGATCAGCGGCGAAATTCCTCGTGGAATTGGCAACCTTGTTAACCTTGCCATCCTGCAGATGGGAAACAATTCTCTATCCGGACAGATTCCTGCAGAGCTCGGCAATTGTCGGAGTCTCGTTTGGATTGATTTGAACAGCAATGAGTTGTCCGGTTCCATCCCCTCTGAGCTCGCAGACCAAGCAGGGCTGGTTGTTCCTGGCATTGTTTCAGGGAAGAAGTATGCGTTCGTGAGAAATGAAGGCGGAACTGCCTGCAGGGGTGCCGGAGAACTTGTTGAGTTTGAGGGTGTTCGCCCTGAGAAATTAGAGAGATTTCCTGCGGTCCATTCCTGCCCTAGAACGAGAATTTACTCTGGACGGCGTTCTATCCTTTTCCTAGCAATGGTAGCATGATTTATTTCGATCTCTCCTACAATTCCTTGTCGGGAACCATTCCTGACCAGCTTGGCAACATGAACTATCTGCAAGTGTTGAATTTGGGACACAACTTACTAACTGGAAATATTCCAAGCAGCTTTGGCAGATTGAGAGCGTTAGTAGTTCTCGATCTCTCTCACAACATCCTTAACGGATTCATTCCCCAGTCGTTGGTGATTCTCTCCTTTCTCAACGACCTCGATGTCTCCAACAACAACTTGACCGGTCCCATCCCCTCTGGGGGTCAGCTTACAACTTTCCCTGCATCCAGATACGAGAACAATTCGGGTCTTCGCGGCCTTCCCTTGCAGCCTCGTGGCGCTAGTGACTCCTCGATGGTTACCGACACTATAGTAAGAGAGCATTCTGAGGTAAAGATCGATTGGAAGATCTTAAGTGTCGAATTTGGATTTATTGTTGGGTTTGGAAGCTTCATTGGACCCCTTGTGTTTTGCACGCGATGGCGGAAGTTGTACTTCGAAACCATGGAGTTGTTCTTCGGAAGTTGTTGACTGTGACAAGAAAGTGGTTGTCTTGGACGACCGCTCGTTGAGTAACAACATACACGTACCCTTTCCCTCCCTTTAGTTTCTAACAAATGGCATGAACATAAAGTGTATATATATATGTATATATTGTTATCCTTGAGTCTACTACATAGATGAAAAGTATTACAAGGTATGCTTCACTTTTCATGTACCTTTTTCCCCCTCTAGTTTCTTGTGTTGGATTTCTCAGGACAAATGTTATAACAGGGCTTGAGTGAACAACAATCCAAGTTTGTTCCCTATAATAAACAAGTGGCCGAAATTGTAGACTAAGATTTAGCAATTTTTATTTTTTGAACGATTTTCATTGTGACAATTATCAGTTCCAATAAATAAAGAAAAAAATAATGGTAAGGATTAAGAATTCTTTAAAAAATTTCAACAAAAAAAAAAAAAAAAAAATCTTTAGATAATCGTAATTTGGAAATAGCGAAAGTGGAAGAGAAGAGAAAATTTAGGCCTGCTCGTGATTATAGCATAACTTAATGGTAATTTCATATCTAAATCAACTATAATATGTAGAGTTCGAATCCTTCCATTCCAAATTCAGAAAAATAAATAAATAAAAAATAAATTAGGCCCGCTCAATATCAAAGAATGAACTTGGAACTAGGAAGATTCATGTGAAACGACACAAAATCCTAATCAAATAGCAATCTTCTTGATAAAAGCAAGCCTTAACCCCAAAAACGCAAGTATAGCCTTCGTTCAAAACCAACGACATTAAACTTACAGGAAAAAAACGAAATGTCGTTTGTGGGATAAACGGCAAACAAAATGTCGTTCTCTCGAAAAACGACAATGTGAACACAAACTGAATTGCAGACTAATTGTCGCTTTGTTCTTATCGCCCTCTAAATTAGTCATTCCAACTACAAGTCGTTTAACTAACTAAACTTGCAACTTTAAGATGAAGAACGACACAGCAGTTAAATGTACAGGAAAGCAAGCTTTAAACCAGAAAACGACAAGTCGCCTAATTCTATTTGAGAAGAAAACAATAAAGTAGGTTAAATCGTAAATACCAAAACATATAAGGGTTCTTGAGCAAATAAACATTTTTCTTTTCTTTTCTCTTCGTTTCCTTTATCAAGTCCCTGCTCATGGTTTGGCATCTCCTGCTCTCCCGACGGGCTTGTCACCTCCCTAAACCTCTCGAATGCCGCCCTCTCCGGCGCCCTCCACCTCTCTCACCTCGCATTCCTCCCACATGTCAACCTTCAACACAACTCATTCTCGGGCATGCGCCTTTAGGACACAAGACTTATCCTCCAACAACATTGCTGTCTTCCTTCTTACCGATCTCCGACTCTGCGATCGCCTTCGAGGCCTCAACCTCTCTCGCAACTCGATCAGCAATGGACTACAACTCGATTGTCTGGCGCACGTTTTAAACCATCAAGTTTTCTGTCAGACTTTTTTTTTTTTTTACATGAATTGGTCAGATATAATATTAAAAATTTTATATTATTAGTAGAGATATCATATCATAGAAAGTCTAATGACTATAGAGAATTTTACGATATTATATGAAGAATATATTTTCATATTCTTGATCTCAATATACTCAAATTGAACCCATTCAGGTAGTTAAAGTTCAATTATGTAAAAGCTATTATTTAACACATTTACATTATGGATTTTCATGCATCATATGAACTATAGAATACTCTGCAAGGTTTTTTTTTTTTTTTTTTTTTTTTTTTTTTTTTTTTTTGGTTAAAACAAGCACCACGGATTATGGTATATTTGCAATGGAAAATTTGTGGTTCCTACTTCCTAGGAACAATGATGTTTGTAAATAAAGAACGAATTTTTATAGCTATCACATTTACAAAGTATTACTGTTTGGTTTTCTACTCTCATATTTGTGGCTTTCTTTATTAATTTCTGACTGCTTCGTAATATTTCTTCAATCCACCTAATGACTTGGAAAATAGAATATTCTGAATATAAAGGAACAAAATGAAGAAAAGAAAAACCTCTACATCTACACAAACATCTTTTAATATGTGAATATGTGAAAAGTTCTAACTTTTACTAGAACATAATTACAAATGTAACTAGATAAAAACATTGTTATTCATAAGCTATTTATAAATAAGAAAAATATCCGACAATTATAACATTATACTTTGCAGATTATAACTACTAGCGAATATTTAATATGTGTGTGTATATATATCATGTCTTTGCAAAATCAGGTTATATTTTTGCTGGAGTATTTTTTTGTTTGTTTGTTTGTTTGTTTGTTTTTTTTTTTTGGAAGGGAAAATTACAAAAGTTACCGTTGTGTTTTCACGTGTTAGTAAAATCTAGCTTTTGTTCCTGCAAACTACACCCGTGCCCTGGCTTTGGAACATTTGATGACAATGACAAACTGTTAAACCAACTGCAAAGGAAAATATTGCAAAAAATGTGAAAATTATCAAAAAAGAATATGTACAACTTTCCGTTTGTATTAATTAATTATATGTGTGTATATGTTTGAGATAGTTGAGCGTCCTATTCACTATTCTCTAACTATACATAACGTGCAAAAAAATTATACGAATTCTATGTAACATGAAATTTAATAGAAATAGTCCCCCCTTTTTGTGTTTTAATCTGTTATGGATCATTGTCAATCGGTGATTATGTTCCTTTCCTATTGCTGATTTTATCATCTCTGAGTTATTCATTGAAATAGAGTAGTAAGACACTTGTTAATCACTTGTTGACTTTTAGTGAATCACCGATTAACTCTCAACTTTGTTATCTTAAACTAAAACAACTTTTTGTATCCATTAAGTTACTGATTGAACTAGGGTCAATTATCAATTTAGTTAATTAGAGTCTATCAATGACTGACTTTTAGTTAATCACAGATAAACTCTCAACTTCGTTATCTTAGACTTTAGTAAAAATAATGATAAAACAACGTTTTTACATTCATTTAGTCACTAATTAAACTAGAATCAATCAGTAATTGACTTTTAGTTAATCACTGATTAAATAGAGTCAATTGGTGTTAGATTCTTAGTTAATCAATGATTAACTCTCAACTTCGTTATCTGAGGCTTCATCCAAAATAACAATAAAACAACTTTTTACCTTTGTTTAGTCCATGATTAAACTAGATAATTGATTGTTAGTTAATCAATAATTGAGCAAGGTAGAAATATTTCTCAATCATTCAATCTCCCAACACGAATAATGTTCATTCCAGAAATTAGAACAAAAATCCCTAATTCCAAATAGCAACTGTTTATTCATGGGAAAAAATTTTTTTTGATTAACCTCTTCTTTGTTTCAGAGAACAATGGTTTGGTGATTTGGTAGAGGTGAGGATCGTTTTTAAGGTCGGCGGCAACAAAGAAGACGACGTCGAGTGGCGAAGATGAGGCCGAGTTAAGACGGTGAGTGTGAGCGGCAATAGTGAGGGCCAACGGCGAGCTGCAACTATTGATTTTTTGAGGGTGGGTTTTTCTATTGTAGTTTTTTGGCAGAATAGAGGGTCGAATTTAGGGGGAATTTTAGTTAAAGGACAATTATGTCATTTGAATTATATTAAAAGGAGTAAAAGGCTATTTACCTTATAATGAAAAGTTTGGGCCATCCATTAAAATTGGGGGCTACTAATAGGCCATTTGCCTCCTTATCCCAAAAGAAAATTGAAAGATCACAGTGAACAAAAAAAAAAAAAAAAAAAAAAAAAGCAGCCCTACAACAATCTCTTTCTTTATCTTCTTCTTTGCATACAATCTCCGTCCAAGCTTACCTTCATTTTTGTTTATTAAATTTCTTTGAAGAGGCGCCTTTTACAAACTTCGCTTAAAGTTCCATAACTTATAATATGTTGAGCGGCCCTGTGTTTAAATATGATAGAATTTGGAAAACAAAATGAACAACTATTTAAACTCCCATTTTGAAAACACAATATGCAAAATTTCAAAAACGCACATCACACGAGTCAAATATATATATATATATATATATATATATGTCTATCATAATATATTTATGTATTAAATTAAATATATGCTTGTCTGCTTTATCTCTCATCCCCCAAGTCCAAGTCCAACTGGAGACTTGATAGTAAAAGTAGTAGTCATTAATCAAAGTAGTATCACGTAAGTCTCCAAACTATGAAATTTCACTCAACAGACTCGTGACATTCATTTTATATTATTATATATATTAAATATTGAATATTAAAGGGTGTTCACCCTTTCAAACCACTCAACTCAAACTTTTTTTTTTTGTCTTTTTCTCAAAAAGTTTTTTGCCTTTTCTGAAAATTCAAAAAAATTTACTATTGAAACTTAAAATCTCAACTCAAACTACTCCACCAAACACCCTATAAGTACCGTAGGAGAAACGTTATTGTAAGTTGTAGGAGAAGACGTTCTTTAGGGTTTGGCGATCAATTTCTTGTTGTCTTGCCCTTTTGGTACACTCCACGCTCCCTCTTTACCCCTCCTCCTCAAATTGGTTCTCTGTGCTTACATTCATACATTTTTGTTATATTCCTTTTTTTACCCCATCCACTCACCATTTCTTCAATTAATGATTAATATATATTCATTTAGTAAGAGTATAAGACTTTTTAACGAAGTTACTAGTAATTTCATTGTTTTCTGGATTTTATTATTATTGTTGTTGTTGTCGTCGTTTAGAAATTGTGTTTGCAATTGGAATCAATCTTACTCTTTTTTTTTTTTTTTCAGTGTCTCCAAGCTTAATATTAAAACAGGATTGATAATTAAATTGAAGTTCAAAGCTTGTTTCGGTTACAAAAAAACTGTGATGCCCCGACCTACGTAGGACCGTCACCTTCGTTACTTAACTATACATTACTTGAAATTTTGAGAATAAATTTTTTTTTTCTCAACATACATATTTATAAATAATTTAACCCGTAGCAAACTTGTCATACTCACTTATTAAAATAAAAAGATTAATCAAAGTCTTCAACGTGCCATATATACTATATAACATAATTTGTTTTTGAAACACATACATATATATATAAACATATTAACTTGAAAGAGGTTGCGGAAAATATGCGTAGTGGTATCCCACACCGCCCTTCATCCGTCGCATCATCCACATGTAGCCCACCAATTAAACTGCAGGCTTCTTACCTACAGTATGAAATATATCTGATGAGCTTTCGCCCAGTAAGTAAAAACGTAATCTCACAAAAATATGTTAACATCATGTAATTCATACATGAACCATTTATGTTCATTTATGAATGTTTTATGATCAATTATCATCTTAGACTTATTATCTTCCTTTAACATGTGGGCCCCCTTATGTATGTACCAGATGCGCGCTCTCCAGAAAAAGTTAGGGGTTGCAAGGTCCCTAACAGTTTTGGGAAACATTGAACTTGAACATTGATAACCCTCCACCTGATGGGAGGTTGGTACGACACCTTACTTGTATATTCTTACCATGTGGTTTAACATTAGTGAACGTACTTCATGATGTCACTATAACATATCATAACTTGACATTTCATCATTTCATGGCATTCTTTGAAACATGGTATGGCATTTTTGAAAACGTAGCATTCCTTGAAACGTGGCATTTTCGTAAACATGACATTTTCGTAACCATGGTATTTCCGTAAATATGGCATTTTTGAAAACATGACATTTTCGTAAATATGGCATTTTCGTAAACATGACATTTTTGAAAATATGGCATTTTCGTAAATATAGCATTTTCGAAAATATGACATTTTCGTAAATATGGCATTTTTGAAAATATGTTATTTTGAAAACATGGTGTTATCGAAATATAGTCTTTTTAAAACATGGCATTTTTAAAACATGACATTCTTTAACATGACCTTCTTTATCATGGCATTCATAACATAGCATCCATAACATGGCATTCATAACATGTCATTCACAACATAGCATTCTTTAACATGACATACTCAACACAACATAGCATACATGTTATAGCATACTTGAAAATAGGTTACTATTTTCATACTGCAGGTAAGATTTGTACTTACCTCGTGTGCTAAATCCTGAGCGTTGCTGCCTCAATTCGGATTGCAACAGCAGGTCACTTCCTGCTATTTGAAAAAGTATAGGATAAGAATCCTATCATAAAATGTTGGTGACTTAACCAATATTTATACTTAATCTTAGTTATATGTTCCCCCTAGCATACATATGGTAGCTCATTATGTTACATAAGGTAACCTTGGATGCTTAGCCCACATACAGTTAGGGTTAGGCTACCATCCTAATCTTGGGCTTACGTCTTAATATCCTTAATTCAGTATCATTCTTGGTATCCTATAGGGTTACATTGGGTAACCCTCAAGGTGGTCAACTCTGGTCAACCTAGGTTAACATCCTGCTTGGTCAAACTTAGTCAACAAAAGTCAACCCCTTATAGCTCGGGTCCTACTTCCGGTTACCACCCGAGATCGTCTTGGTTACTAAACTTTGGTTTAAAAATCCATTTTCCATTTATTTTGAAAACTTTGGTGATTTGAGTTAAAAATTCTTTACTTTAACTTATGAAATTCGTGGATCTTAAAACAGGATTTTATAAAATCATTTAGTATTGAAAACTGCCATTGAAACAGTTTTCACAGTCAAAACATTAGTTTTGTGGAAAAATACAGTTTTCTTTATTGTTTTTAGAAAATCCTATGCAGGAATTTTCCTGTTCTGCACAGTTCTTAGAAATCAGTGTCAGTTTAAAAATCCAGTTGGAATTTGAAAAAGTTGTCTTCACAAAAGTTTTAGCTTACAAAAAATCCTACAACTTTCATGTTTTAAGAAAAACCCAGTTCGGACTTTATCATGTTCATATTGCCATTTGAACCCACCTGGTCGTGCATAAATCCTCGGCACGGTCAGGCTCGGGTTTTTGTGAAAACCGAGGCCATTGGAGTCTCATTTTGAAAAATTATCCATGCTGCCCTATAGGAAAATCTTTTCTGAACAACTTTTATGTTTTACATTTTTCCCAATTCGGCCTCTAAAGGTCTCAAATTCCACTTTCCAGAAAACTGGCCAGTGTCTACCTGAATCTGGCAGTTTTCATTCTTAAATTCATCTTACGTCCTATTTCGCGTAATCTAACTCAACCGAACACGCGGGAGCCTAAATAACAATCATGCAACGTTTTTTAATGTCCCATATTAACATTCATGCAGTCCCATCGTGTCCATGCAGCCCATGAACCGATCTGCCCTAACCTAGGGTTGCATGGTTCTAGTTCCAATCCATCATTCCATTCATTCCATTTTTACTCTAACAACCTAGCATACCATTTTAAATCATGCTTGAACATTCTTGGGGAACATACAATATATCAACATCTAGCATGCAACCTAGCAAGCATAATCAATCAAAATTCATAAGCAAACCACCCTTAGATCTAATCAAGCACACACCTAATCAACCTAGGGCAATAAAATAGATTTGAGCTTATGCTCTTACAACCATAACTTGAAATACACTTAAATTTCAAATTTAAAACTCAATTGAAAAGGGTTATGGTTTAGGGCTATTACCTTGATCAATCCTAGGAGTGGGTTAGGGTTTAGGGTCCGAAAATTCTCCCTCCCTAGATCTCCTCACAACCGGTTTCTCACCCTCCAATGGCACTCAAAAATTTTCCGGCCACTGGCTCCTTTCCCTTTTTCCCTTCACTTTTTTTTCCCTTTCCTTTCCTTCTTTCCCACAACCGACCACTTGGCCAAAAAACGGGTTTCACTTTTTTTTTTCTTCCTTTTCTTGGTTCTTGATGAAAACTGAACACTCCCAAATACTTCCTCTTGATTTTCAAATTTTTTTCTCTCTTTGGGTTGCTAACTTGGGTTAGGATTTTTGGAGAAGAAAAAATGGCAGAGTTTTGGCTGTTTTTCTGATTTTTTTTCAGCCAAAAACCAACCCCCTTATGGCCTATTTATAGTGGTAGAGAAATTTTCTAAAAATTACATAAAAGCCCCTCAAAATAAAAATTTGCACTTTGACCCCCCTTAAGTGGCATGTTGGCCGGCCATCCCTTGCTCTCCAAGGCTAAGCTTACCTCATCATGATGACATCACTTGCTTACATCACCTATTTTCCAAAAATTACATTTTGACCCCAAATGACAAAATCTTTGCATTTTTGCCCCCTAGGTAGCCGGCCACCTCACCCAACTTCTAGAGAATTCCAAAATTCTTTCCATCCCTTATTTAATCAATTATGATGTCATAAATCTATGGGGAGGTGATGTCATCACCTAAGGCCTTGTTTGGCTTTTCTTTAATACGCAGTCCACTTTTATGCTACACAGATATTTTAAATACTGTTATCCACTAATAACAGTATTTTATACTATACTACAGTCCAAAATTTATCTGTATAAAAATGGACAGTATAAAATTTTTTCCTATTTTTCAAAGTCCTTTTTACCCTTTATTTCTAACTTGGTGTGCTTGATTTTTCTATGGTGGTTTTGAATCTTGATCTTACTATCTTGTCTATAATGACGGTTTTTTCACAGTATATTTTCCATACTGCCTGTCATATAACTTTACCGTCATGCCTTTGACCTCTCGGGTCAACCTTTGACTTTTTAGTCAAACTTTGACTTTTTCTGGTCAAACTTTAACCAACATAAAATCATGAATTTTTCTAAGCCTTCTTCCATAAAAAGCTTTATACATGGCTAAACAATTACTTATTGAGTCTCATAGCTAATTTAATGAGAACTCAAATATTTATTGATAAAATTATGAATTTCACATTGATATTCATAATTTTCATAAAAACATTTCATAAACACATAATATGGACTTTAATTCCTCATGTATAAGGAAATCATGAGTCTATAGAAAAATTCGGATCTTGCAAAAACAATAAAAAAAAATGAGAATAAAAAAAATTACAAAATTATTTTCAAAATTCTCTACCCACCTGTCACACCGCACGCCTTGGACTGCCACCAACCTGCCTTCATAATGGGCGGGGCTAATTTGAGATTTTGAAAAAATCGTTTTCTTTCAACCTGCTTACCACCCTCTTACCTCATGCTAAATCCACTCATGCACAGTCTTACGTGCGTGTTTAACTCTACTTTGTTTTACACCACCAATCGTCTTCTTCTGCTTTACACCGACTTTTTTTTTTTTTCGTTCTCATAGTTCTAGTTTTGTCTCTCGTTCTTTGTGACTTTCACGGCTTTCAAAACAAAAAACAAAAACAAAAACAAAAACAAAAAAAAAAACTTCTTTTCTAGTAGCTCCTGTCTGACTGAAAGAGCATCACATCCAAGTGAAAAATAGAAGAGGCTTTGAAAAATGGGGTTGTGGTTTTAATGAATCATCAATCCCCTTCCTTGTTTGTTTCCCTCTTAAACATCCTGCTTTTTTAAGGTACATGCACCTTTCACTTCTGTTTCTTTTTCTTTTTTTTTTTTTTTTTTTCTTTTTTTTTTTTTTTTTTTTTTTTTTGAACTTGTTTTTATGATACCATACTTTCAACAAGTGACCTGTTCGTAATTTCTTTTCTTCTCTCTTGTTTGTTGTTAAAAGTTTTCAGCTTTCCCACCAGATACAGCCATAGAATTCAAAGCAACAGAAGGGTTTTGGAACAGATCTGGTAACAAAGTTATCAGAAATCCAGAGGAATAAAAAAGAAGTAGAAATTTTGAAATAGAAGAAGAAAAGCACGTGATGGGATTGTTAATAAAGATTCTTCTTTTATTACTCGTGTCTCATCTTGTGCTGGTATTCTCCGACAACAAAACTCCAGGCGATGAAGTTACGAGGATGTTATTGCAATTTAAGAAGTCTTCAGTTGAGTCAGATCCCCATGGCCTCTTGCGCAACTGGAATCTCTCTTCTTCTTCTTCTTCTTCTTCAAGTTCAAGTCCTTGCTCATGGTTTGGCGTCTCCTGTTCTCCCACCGGCGTCGTCACCTCCCTCAACCTCTCCAACGCCGGCCTGTCCGGCAGCCTCAACCTCAATGACCTCGTATTCCTCACACATGTCGACCTTCAACACAACTCGTTCTCCGCCGCCGACTTGGACAATCTCTCTGCCCCCTGCGCAATCGAGACACTTGATTTGTCTAACAATAAGGTCAATGGTGTCAATGTCGTTAGTAGTGTTATCTCTTCTTGCACCAATCTATCTATTCTTGACATGTCTTATAATCTTTTCTCCGGGAATATACCCTCTTCTTTGGTGGCCAATGCTCCGGACTCTCTTAACCACTTGGATTTGTCGCACAACAACTACTCCGGTGAATTCTCTGCTCTCGACTTTGGCCGCCGCTGCAATAGTGAGGGCCAACGGCGAGCTGCAACTATTGATTTTTTGAGGGTGGGTTTTTCTATTGTAGTTTTTTGGCAGAATAGAGGGTCGAATTCAGGGGGAATTTTAGTTAAAGGACAATTATGTCATTTGAATTATATTAAAAGGAGTAAAAGGCTATTTACCTTATAATGAAAAGTTTGGGCCATCCATTAAAATTGGGGGCTACTAATAGGCCATTTGCCTCCTTATCCCAAAAGAAAATTGAAAGATCATAGTGAAAAAAAAAAAAAAAAAAAAGCAGCCCTACAACAATCTCTTTCTTTATCTTCTTCTTTGCATACAATCTCCGTCCAAGCTTATCTTCATTTTTGTTTATTAAATTTTTTTGAAGAGGCACCTTTTACAAACTTCGCTTAAAGTCCCATAAGTTATATATTGAGCGGCCCTGTGTTTAAATATGATAGAATTTGGAAAACAAAATGAACAACTATTTAAACTCCCATTTTGAAAACACAATATGCAAAATTTCAAAAACGCACATCACACGAGTCAAATATATATATATATATATATATATATATGTCTATCATAATATATTTATGTATTAAATTAAATATATGCTTGTCTGCTTTATCTCTCATCCCCCAAGTCCAAGTCCAACTGGAGACTTGATAGTAAAAGTAGTAGTCATTAATCAAAGTAGTATCACGTAAGTCTCCAAACTATGAAATTTCACTCAACAGACTCGTGACATTCGTTTTATTTTATTATATATATTAAATATCGAATATTAGGGGTGTTTGGTTTTCCTTTTATTTTAAACTAAATTGTACTTTTTTCATCATTATTTTTGTCTTTTTTTTTTAAAATTTTTTGTCTTTTCTGAAAAAGTTTTTTGTCTTTTCTAAAAAATTACTATTCAAACTTAAAAATCTTAAACTAAACTCATTCACCAAACACCCCCTTAAGTTCCGTAGGAGAAACGTTATTGTAAGTTGTAGGAGAAGACGTTCTTTAGGGTTTGGCGATCAATTTCTTGTTGTCTTGCCCTTTTGGTGCACTCCACGCTCCCTCTTTACCCCTCCTCCTCTAATTGGTTCTCTGTGCTTACATTCATACATTTTTTTGTTGTATTCCTTTTTTTACCCCGTCCACTCACCATTTTTTCAATTAATGATTAATATATATTCCTTTAATAAGAGTATAAGACTTTTTAACGAAGTTACTAGAAATTTCATTGTTTTCTGGATTTTATTATTATTGTTGTTGTTGTCGTTTAGAAATTGTGTTAGCAATTGGAATCAATCTTACACTTTTTTTTTTTTTTTTTCAGTCTCTCCAAGCTAAATATTAAAACAGGTTTGATAATTAAATAGAAGTTCCAAGCTTGTTTCGGTAGGAAAAAACAATAAAAAAAAATTATAAAATTATTTTCAAAATTCTCTACCCACTTGTCACACTACACGCCTCGAACCGCCACCAACCCGCCTTCATAATAGGCGGGGCTAATTTGAGATTTTGAAAAAATCATTTTCTTTCAACCTGTTTACCACCCTCTTATCACATGCTAACTCCACCCATGCACAGTCTTACGTGCGTGTTTAACTCTACTTTGTTTTACACCACCAATCGTCTTCTTCTGCTTTACACCGACTTTTTTGTTTTTCGTTCTCTTGGTTCTAGTTTTGTCTCTCTTCTTTAGGACTTTCACGGCTTTCAAAACAAAAAACAAAAACCAAAAAAAAAAAAAAAAAAAAAAAAAACTTCTTTTCTTGTCTCTCCTGTCTGACTGAAAGAGCATCACAGGCAAGTGAAAAACGGGAAAGGCTTTGAAAAATGGGGTTGTGGTTTTAATGAATCCTCAATCCCCTTCCTTGTTTGTTTCCCTCTTAAACATCCTGCTTTTTTAAGGTACATCTACCCTTTCACTTCTGTTTCTTTTTCTTTTTCTTTTCTTTTCTTTTTTTTTCTTTTTTTTTTTTTTTTTTTTTTTTTTTTTTTTGAACTTGTTTTTATGATACCATACTTTCAGCAAGTAACCTGTTCTTAATTTCTTTTCTTCTCTCTTGTTTGTTGTTAAAAGTTTTCAGCTTTCCCACCAGATACAGCCATAGAATTCAAAGCAACAGAAGTGAGTTTTGGTACAGATCTGGTAACAAAGTTATCAGAAAACCAAAGGAATAAAAAAGAAGTGGAAATTTTGAAATAGAAGAAGAAAAGCACGTGATGGGATTGTTAATAAAGATTCTTCTTTTATTACTCGTGTCTCATCTTGTGCTGGTATTCTCCGACAACAAAACTCCAGACGTTGAAGTTACGAGGATGTTACTGCAGTTTAAGAAGTCTTCAGTTGAGTCAGATCCCAATGGCCTCTTACTCAACTGGAATCTCTCTTCTTCTTCTTCTTCTTCAAGTTCAAGTCCTTGCTCATGGTTTGGCGTCTCCTGTTCTCCCACCGGCGTCGTCAACTCCCTCAACCTCTCCAACGCCGGCCTCTCCGGCAGCCTCAACCTCAATTACCTCGTATTCCTCACATATGTCGACCTTCAACACAACTCGTTCTCCACCGCCGACTCGGACAATCTCTCCGCCCCCTGCGCCATCGAGACACTCGATTTGTCTAACAATAAGGTCAATGGTGTCAATGTCGTGAGTAGTGTTATCTCTTCTTGCACCAATCTATCCATTCTTGACATGTCTTATAATCTTTTCTCCGGGAATATACCCTCTTCTTTGGTGGCCAATGCTCCGGACTCTCTTAACTACTTGGATTTGTCGCACAACAACTACTCCGGTGAATTCTCTGCTCTCGACTTTGGCCGCCGCTGCCCCAACCTGACTCACCTAAACCTGTCTCATAATGCGCTCTCCGGCTCTGAATTTCCGGCAAGTCTAAGAAACTGCTGGCTTTTGGAGACACTTGACCTCTCTTACAACAATTTGCAAGGCAAGACTCCCGGTACTAGCTTGGCGAGTTTGGGGAATTTGAGACAACTGTCTTTGGGTTATAACAATTTCTCCGGCGAAATACCTTCGGAATTAGCACAGCTTTGTGGGACTCTTGTGGAGCTTGATCTCTCATCAAACAGTCTCTCTGGTGAACTGCCTTTGAGTTTCGGAACCTGCTCCTCTTTGGTCGATTTAAACCTTGGGACAAACCAACTCTCTGGGGATTTTATCACTACAGTGATTAGTAAACTTCAAAGTCTGAGGTTTCTGTACTTGCCATTCAATAACATGTCTGGTCCTGTGCCTCTCTCTCTCACCAATCGTAGTCAGCTTCAAGTGTTGGACCTCAGCTCCAACGCCTTCAGGGGAAACATCCCGTCCGGCTTCTGCTCCTCGTCCTCGGCTTTGGAAAAGATACTTCTGCCCGGTAACATAATCTCAGGTACAGTCCCAGTGGAGTTTGGTAATTGCAAGAATCTAAGGACTATTGATCTCAGTTTCAACAATCTGAGTGGTCCAATTCCTGTGGAAATTTGGTGGTTACCCAATCTTTCGGAGTTGATCATGTGGGCTAATAATCTTAGCGGTGCAATCCCCGAAGGGATTTGCACAAATGGAGGGGGGAACTTAGAGATGCTGGTGCTCAACAACAATCTGATCAACGGAATGATTCCAAAATCCATATCTAATTGTACCAATATGATGTGGATTTCACTGTCTAGCAACAACATCACCGGAGAAATTCCTCGTGGAATTGGCAACCTTGTTAATCTTGCCATCCTGCAGATTGGAAACAATTCTCTATCCGGGCAGATTCCTGCAGAGCTCGGCAATTGTCGGAATCTCGTTTGGATTGATTTGAACAGCAATGAGTTGTCCGGTTCCATCCCCTCTGAGCTCGCAGACCAAGCGGGGCTGGTTGTTGCCGGCATTGTTTCAGGGAAGAAGTTTGCGTTCGTGAGAAATGAAGGCGGAATTGGCTGCAGGGGTGCCGGAGAACTTGTTGAGTTTGAGGGTGTTCTCCCTGAGAAATTAGAGAGATTTCCCGCGGTCCATTCCTGCCCTACAACAAGAATTTACTCTGGGACGGCGTTCTATACTTTTTCTAGCAATGGTAGCATGATTTACCTCGATCTCTCCTATAATTCCTTGTCGGGAACCATTCCTGACCAGCTCGGCAACATGAACGATCTGCAAGTGTTGGATTTGGGACACAACTTACTAACTGGAATTATTCCAAGCAGCTTTGGCGGATTGAGAGTGGTAGTAGTTCTCGATCTCTCTCATAACATCCTTAATGGATTCATTCCCGAGTCGTTGGTGACTCTCACCTTTCTCAGCGACCTTGATGTCTCCAACAACAACTTGATCGGTCCCATCCCCTCTGGGGGTCAGCTTACAACTTTCCCTGCATCCAGATACGAGAACAATTCGGGTCTTCGTGGCCTACCCTTGCTGCCTTGTGGCGCCAGTGACTACTCTACGGTTACCAACACTCTAGTAAGAGAGCATTCTGAGGTAAAGATTGATTGGAATATATTAAGTGCCGAATTTGGATTTATTGTTGGGTTTGTAAGCTTCATTGGACCCCTTGTGTTTTGCATGCGATGGCGGAAGTTGTTCTTTGAAACCATGGAGGATGTTGCTTACAGAATCCTTCCGCTAACTGTGACAAGGAAGTGGTTATCTTGGACGACTGCTCGTTGATTAACAACATACACGTACCCTTTCTCTCCCTTTAGTTTCTAGTGTTGTATTTCTAATAAATGGCATGTAACATAAATATATATATATATATATATGTTGTTATCCTTGAGTCCACTACATAGATGAATTACAAGGTAAGCCTCACTTTTCATGTAACTTTCCCCCCCTCTAGTTTCTTGAGTTGGATTTCTCAGAAACAAATGTTATAACAGGGTTTGAAAGAACAGCAGTCTAAGTTTGTTCCATATAATAAACAAAGTGGCCAAAATTGTAGACTAAGATTTAGCAATCTTTATTCTTTGAACGATTTTCATTGTGATAATCATTAGTACCAATAAGAAAAAAAAAAAAAAAAAAAAGCTTTGTAGTTCTAATGATATAAGGTCTTTTGGGATAAAGCCCAAAAGCAAAATCGTGAAAGCCGAGGTTTAAAGCGGACAATATCATACCGAAAAAAGACATAGGTTGTTACAAATGGCGTCAAAATTTATACTTAACCAGAAATGTGGCCAACAAGGATGTTGAACCCCAAAATAATGGGTGGTTGTGACAGTCATCAGTCCCTATAAAGAAAAGAATAAGCTATGTAATCTCACATCAATTGAGAATGAATATATGAGATGATTCATAAGTAAAGAGATCACCTCTCAATACTATGAGGTATTTTGGGTAAAATCGAAGAGTAAAACCATGCGAGTCGAGATCGAAAGTGGATAATATTATACTAAAGGAAAATATATGTCGTTACACTCATGGTCATGAACCAAGCAAGTACAAGGCTCCTTTTAGTTACTGACTACTATCTAGCTACATTGCATGTTCCACATCAGTCTCCTCTTCGAGCATTGGTCTCTTTCTGATTGAATTGGAGGAAAAATGATGTTTAAGTTCGAATCTGATAAGTAATGAATTCAAAATTTTCTATTAATAGGCAAATAAGAATTTCGGAACCTGATTTCTTTGATCTACAACAAGAAATTAAGTTGACAGTTTCTTTCATGATCAGCATTTGCAATGTACTGGTCCTTCAAAAAGTGTGCTTAAAGAGGTTAATCTCAAGTAATGTCAATATGTTCTCATTGTCCAAGACTACTTTAGCATTTTATAAAATTCTCTTTTTTTTTTTTTTTTGGTTCTATTCCGCACGCTCGCGAACTAGTAATATGAATAATCCAGAGAGGCACTTAAGATCATTTTATAAGGCGAGTCAATAATTTTTGAAGCGTTGACACCAACTATAGCAATTGATGTGCGTATATTTATACACTTTTTTTTTAAATCCTTATTCATATAGTTGGTTTTTTTTTTTTTTTCGATAATTTTCTTGATTATTTTGTTTTGCTTTGGTAGGTGTTTGATTGGAGTCCTAAGGAATAAATATGGGGATTAAAGCAGAAGAAGAGGAAACTTGCCAACATCGATATTTTAAGAGATTGAGAAATGATTAAGAATAGTACATGTTCTATGATTAGTATATGGTTTTTGAAATTAAGATTATAAAATAAGATAGATCTTCTTATACTGACTATTGAGTAATAATTCTTCAAAATATAGTTTTTTTTTTTATATGAAAGGAAAAAAAAGTTAGAACTCATTCTATTTACGTTTAATCTTAATCTTATGTTAATCTTAACATCTTTACAAAATATCTAAAAGAGTCAATAACACTCTCTTTCTTTTTGTCACGTATCAACTCATTGATTTTTTTTTTTTTTTACTTCTCTTTTTTGCTTTCATCATTTTCTTTTATCTTTGTCTTTTGCTTCTCTTATTTATTTTCTTCTATGATTTTATCCCTTATTTTTTATTCTTTTATCTTTTTCGTTTCTCATTACCTATATATATACAGACATATACATAATCATCTATATATCTATTGGATAACTTATATGTTTTATTATTGAAAAGGGTTACAAGTTTTGTTAGAAGTTTTTAAAAATTTTGTTAGAAGTTTTTTTTTTTGTTGTTTAAGTTTTTTATGAAGTTTCGATCTTTTGTCTTTTTCTTATTTTGTCATTTCGTACTTTTTTTCTTTTTTTCTTTTTTAATTATCTTTCTAAACACTTATATCTTTTACATAATATATTATTCATATGCATGAAGCATTTGTTCAACTATTATTCTAAAAAAACAAACAAACAAACCGGATTCCAATATATATATATATATATATATATATATATATCTATAGAGAATCATATTAGAGTAAAGAAATAATAAAAGGACATGTTAAAACACTAATAATATGTACAAATAACAATTAGTTTGGAACAAAAAAAAAGGGATTCGTTTCATTTATTGCCTTATTGAATACGCGACAACTTATTTCAATATGATCAAGGCATTGATATTGCTAACCAAGGACTAACTCGAACCGAGCTTTGTTGCGTCAAACTAAAGTCAAACGAGTCTAATTATCGTCTAGACAAAAAGGCTCTAAAACTATTTTAGACGAGTCATTACTTTTTGAAGCATTGACAAGTGAACTACATGATGCCGTTTATATGAAAAATCTCTCATTGATCTATAACTAGATATTCATATAGAGACAAACAATAAAATTGACTTAGTTAAATTTTACAGATATCCGTTTACTGAATATCGATAATAGATTTAACATAACAAATTATTTACTACTTGCGATAGAGTAGAATTTATGCCCATTCAAAAATTTGAGCATGAAATTCTGAAACAACACTTGATGAAACAACTATTATTGGTATAAACCTTTCGAGCTCGACACTCCTGATCTCCAGAAGGAATGCTTCTTTCATACTATCTTTATGTAGGGTATTAATTAAACTTCTAAGAAGCCAGTTGGTTGTTCAGTCTGAGTTAGAGAATTGAAGTTATTTTGGGTTTGATTTGAGTTTTAGAATTGTATGTTTAATTAAAAATGAACCTTTTGGAGTTAAAGTATAAAAACTTGAAATGTACTCAGGAAAAAAAAAATCAATAGTAACTATCTTGGAACACGAATTTTGGGTTGACGGAAATAGGTGAAATTTGTTCATTGACTTTTATTTATTTATTATTATTATTATTTTTATCCATTTTCGTTGACATTTTTGGAATAAAGCGAGAAAGTAATGGTAAGGATTAAAAATTCTTTAAAAAATTTCAATCAAAAAAAAAATCTTTAGATAATCGTAATTAAGTGGAGGAGAAGAGAAAATATAGGCCCGCTCATGATTACAGCATAGCTTAATGGTAATTTTATATCTAAATCAACTACGATATGTAGAGTTTGAATCCCTCCATTCCAAATTCAGAAAAATAAATAAATAAATAATAATTTAGGCCCGCTCCATATCAAAGAATGAACTTCGAACTAAGAAGATTCATGTGAAACGACACAAAATCCTAATCAAATAGCAATCTTCTTGATAAAAGCAAGCCTTAACGACAAAAACGCAAGTATAGCCTTGGTTCAAAACCAACGACATTAAACTTATAGGAAAAAACGACATGTCTTTTGTGGGGTAAACGGCAAACAAGATGTCGTTCTCTCGAAAAACGACAATGTGAACACATAAACTGAATTGCAGACTAATGTCGCTTTGTTCTTATCGCCCTCTAAATTAGTCATTCCAACTACAAGTCGTTTAACTAACTAAACTTGCAACTTTAAGATGAAGAACGACACAGTAGTTAAATGTACAGGAAAGCAAGCTTTAAACCAGAAAACGACAAGTCGCCTAATTCTATTTGAGAAGAAGACAATAAAGTAGGTTAAATCGTAAATACCAAAACATATAAGGGTTCTTGAGCAAATAAACATTTTTCTTTTCTTTTCTCTTCGTTTCCTTTTTCAAGTCCCTGCTCATGGTTCGACATCTCCTGCTCTCCCGACGGGCTTGTCACCTCCCTAAACCTCTCGAATGCCGCCCTCTTCGGCGCCCTCCACCTCTCTCACCTCGCATTCCTCACACATGTCAACCTTCAACACAACTCATTCTCGGGTATGGACTCCAACGATCTCTCCGCGGCATGCGCCTTCAGGACACCGGGCTTATCCTACAACAATATCGCTGTCTTCCTTCTTACCTATCTCCGACTTTGCGATCGCCTTCGAGGCCTCAACCTTTCTCGCAACTCGATCAGCAGTGGACTGCAACTCGATTGTCTAGCGGATTTTGTTTTAAATCATCAAATTTTTTGTCTGTTTCTCTTTTTTATTTTTACATGATTTTGGTCAGATATATAATATTAAAAAAATCTATATTATCAGTAGAGATATCATATCATAAAAAGTCTATTGACAATAGAGAATTTTACGATATGATATAAAGAATATATTTTCATATTCTTGATCTCAATATACTCAAATTGAAGAAAATGAAGAAAAGAAAAACCTCTGCATCTACACAAACATCTTTTAATATGTGAATATGTGAAAAGTTCTAACTTTTACTAGAACATAATTAAAAATGTAACTAGATAAAAACATTGTTATTCATAAGCTATTTATAAATAAAAAAAAAAATCTCCGACAATTATAACATTCTGCTTTGCATATTATAACTACTAGCTAATATTTAATATGTGTATGTGTATATATGTCATGTCTTCGCAAAATCAGGTTATATTTTTGCTGGAGTTCTTTTTTTTTTTTTTTTTTTTTTTTTTTTTTTTGCAAGGGAAAATTGCAAAAGTTACCGTTTTGTTTTCAGGTGTTAGTAAAATCTAGTTTTTGTTCCTGCAAACTACAACCGTGCCCTGGCTTTGGAACATTTGATGACAATAATAACCTGTTTAACCAACTACTAAGGAAAATATTGCAAAAAATATGAAAATTATAAAAAAAGAAAATATACAACTGTCCCTCTGTATTAATTAATTATATGTGTGTATATGTTTGAGATAGTTGAGCGTCCTATTCACTATTCTCTAACTATACATAACGTGCAAAAAATTATACGAATCCTATGTGACATGAAATTTAATAGAAATAGTCCCCCCTATGTTTTAATCTGTTGTGGTCAATCATTGTCAATCAGTGATTATGTTCCTTTCTTATTGTTGATTTTAGCATCTCTGAGTTATTCATTGAAATAGAGTACTAAGACAATTGTTAGTCACTTATTGACTTTTAGTGAATCACTGATTAACTCTCAACTTCGTTATCTTAGACTAAAACAACTTTTCGCATCCGTTTAGTCATTGATTAAACTAGAGTCAACTATCAATTTAATTAATTAGTGTCAATCAATGATTGACTTTTAGTTAATCACTGATTAACTCTCAACTTCGTTATCTTAGACTTCAATAAAAATAACGATAATACAACTTTTTTACATTCCTTTAGTCACTGATTAAACTAGAATCAATCATTAATTGATTTTTAGTTAATCACTGACTAATTAGAGTCAATTGGTGTTAGACTCTTAGTTAATCAAAGATTAACTGTCAACTTTGTTATCTGAGACTCCATCCAAAATAACAATAAAACAACTTTTTACCTTTGTTTAGTCCATGATTAAACTAGATAATTGATTGTTAGTTAATCAATAACTAAGCAAGGTAGAAATATTTCTCAATCATTCAATCTCCCAACACAAATAATATTCATTCCAGAAATTAGAACAATAATCCCTAATTCCTAATAGAAACTGTATATTCATGGGAAAAAAAAAAAAGAATTGATCAACCTCTTCTTTGTTTCAGTGAACGATGGTTTGGTGATTTGGTAGAGGTGAGGATCGTTTTTAGGGTGGCGACAGCGACGGCGACGTCTAGCGGCTAAGGCGATGCCGAGTTAAGACGGTGAGTGTGAGCGGCGATAGCGAGGGCCAACGGCGAGCGGCAACTATTGATTTTTTGATGGTGGGTTTTTCTATTGTAGTTTTTTTGGCAGAATAGAGGGTAGAATTTAGGGGGAAGTTTAGTTAAAGGACAATTATGTCATTTGAATTACATTAAAAGGAGTAAAAGGCTATTTACCTTATTATGAAAAGTTTAGGCCATCCATTAAAATTGGGGGATACTAATGGGCCATTTGCCTCCTTATCCCAAAAGAAAATTGAAAGGTCATAGTGAGAAAAAAAATATATATATACATATATATATATATATGCTCCCAAAAAAAAAAAAGGGGCCCTACAACAATCTCTTTCTTTATCTTCTTCTTTGCATACAATCTCCGTCCAAGCTTATCTTCATTTTTATTTATTAAATTTTTTTGAAGAGCCGCCTTTTACAAACTTCGCTTAACGTCCCAGAACTTATATATTGAGCGGCCCTGCGTTTAAATATGATAGAATTTGAAAAACGAAATGAACAACTATTTATACCCCCACTTTGAAAACGCAATGTGCAAAATTCCAAAAACGCACATCACACGATTCAAATATATATATATGTATATTATAATATATTTATGTATTAAATTAAATGTATGCTTGTTGGCTTTATCTCTCACCCCCCAAGTCCAAGTCCAACTGGAGACTTGATAGTAAAAGTAGTAGTAATTAATCAAAGTAGTATCACGTAAGTCTCCAAACTAGGAAATTTCACTCAACAGACTCGTGACATTCATTTTATATTATTATATATATTAATTATTGAATATTAAAGGGGTGTTCACCCTTTCAAACCACTCAACTCAAACTTGTTTTTTGTCCTTTTCTCAAAAAATTTTTGTTTTTTTTCCAAAAAGTTTTTTGTCTTTTCTGAAAATTCAAAAAAATTTACTATTGAAACTTAAAATCTCAACTCAAACTACTCCACCAAACACCCTATAAGTACCGTACAAGAAACGTTATTGTAAGTTGTAGGAGAAGACGTTCTTTAGGGTTTGGAGATCAATTTCTTGTTGTCTTGCCCTTTTGGTACACTCCACGCTCCCTCTTTACCCCTCCTCCTCTAATTGGTTCTCTGTGCTTACATTCATACATTTTTGTTATATTCCTTTTTTTACCCCGTCCACTCACCATTTCTTCAATTAATGATTAATATATATTCATTTAGTAAGAGTATAAGACTTTTTACCGAAGTTACTAGTAATTTCATTATTTTGTGGATTTTATTATTATTGTTGTTGTTTTCGTTTAGAAATTGTGTTTGCAATTGGAATTAATCTTACTCTTTTTTTTTTTTTTTTCGGTCTCTCCAAGCTTAATATTAAAACAGGATTGATAATTAAATAGAAGTTCCAAGCTTGTATCGGTTAGAAAAAAACAATAAAAAAAAAAAGAGAATAAAAAAAATTACAAAATTATTTTCAAAATTCTCTACCCACCGCACGCCTCGAACCGTCACCAACCTGCCTTCGTAATGGGCGGGGCTAATTTGAGATTTTGAAAAAATCGTTTTCTTTTAACCTGTTTACCACCCTCTTACCTCGTGCTAAATCCACCCATGCAGTCTTACGTGCGTGTTTAACTCTACTTTGTTTTACACCACCAATCGTCTTCTTCTGCTTTACACCGACTTTTTTTTTTTTCGTTCTCATGTTTCTAGTTTTGTCTCTCTTCTTTATGACTTTCACGGCTTTCAAAACAAAAAACAAAAAAAAAAACAAAAAAAAAACTTCTTTTCTAGTAGCTCCTGTCTGACTGAAAGAGCATCACATCCAAGTGATAAATAGGAGAGACTTTGAAAAATGGGGTTGTGGTTTTAATGAATCCTCAATCCCCTTCCTTGTTTGTTTCCCTCTTAAACATCCTGCTTTTTTAAGGTACATGCACATTTCACTTCTGTTTCTTTTTCTTTTCTTTTTTTTTTTTTTTTTTCTTGAACTTTTTTTATGATACCATACTTTCAACAAGTAACCTGTTCGTAATTTCTTTTCTTCTCTCTTGTTTGTTGTTAAAAGTTTTCAGCTTTCCCACCAGATAAAGCCATAGAATTCAAAGCAACAGAAGTGGGTTTTGTTACAGATCTGGTAACAAAGTTATCAGAAAACCAGAGGAATAAAAAAGAAGTGGAAAAAGCTCCAAACTTGTTGAAACAGAAAACGATTTTGAAATAGAAGAAGAAAAGCACGTGATGGGATTGTTAATAAAGATTCTTCTTTTATTACTCGTGTCTCATCTTGTGCTGGTATTCTCCGACAACAAAACTCCAGGCGATGAAGTTACGAGGATCTTATTGCAGTTTAAGAAGTCTTCAGTTGAGTCAGATCCCCATGGCCTCTTGCGCAACTGGAATCTCTCTTCTTCTTCTGCTTCTTCTTCTTCTTCTTCAAGTTCAAGTCCTTGCTCATGGTTTGGCGTCTCCTGTTCTCCCACCGGCGTCGTCACCTCCCTCAACCTCTCCAACGCCGGCCTCTCCGGCAGCCTCAACCTCAATTACCTCGTATTCCTCACACATGTCGACCTTCAACACAACTCGTTCTCCGCCGCTGACTTGGACAATCTCTCCGCCCCCTGCGCAATCGAGACACTTGATTTGTCTAACAATAAGGTCAATGGTGTCAATGTCGTGAGTAGTGTTATCTCTTCTTGCAGCAATCTATGTATTCTTGACATGTCTTATAATCTTTTCTCCGGGAATATACCCTCTTCCTTGGTGGCCAATGCTCCGGACTCTCTTAACTACTTGGATTTGTCGCACAACAACTTCTCCGGTGAATTCTCTGCTCTCGACTTTGGCCGCCGCTGCCCCAACCTGACTCACCTAAACCTGTCTCATAATGTGCTCTCCGGCTTTGAATTTCCGGCAAGTCTAAGAAACTGCCGGCTTTTGGAGACACTTAACCTCTCTTACAACAATTTGCAAGGCAAGATTCCCGGTTCTAGCTTGGCGAGTTTGGGGAATTTGAGACAACTGTATTTGGCACATAACAATTTCTCCGGCGAAATACCTTCGGAATTAGCACAGCTTTGTGGGACTCTTGTGGAGCTTGATCTCTCATTAAACAGTCTCTCTGGTGAACTGCCTTTGAGTTTCGGAACCTGCTCTTCTTTGGTCAGTTTAAACCTTGGGACAAACCAACTCTCTGGGGATTTTATTAATACAGTGATTAGTAATCTTCAAAGTCTGAGGTTTCTGCACTTGCCATTCAATAACATGTCTGGTCCTGTGCCTCTCTCTCTCACCAATTGTAGTCAGCTTCAAGTGTTGGACCTCAGCTCCAACGCCTTCACGGGAAACATCCCGTCCGGCTTCTGCTCCTCATCCTCGGCTTTGGAAAAGGTACTTCTGCCCGGTAACAAACTTTCAGGTACAGTCTCAGTGGAGCTTCGTAATTGCAAGAATCTAAGGACTATTGATCTCAGTTTCAACAATCTGAGTGGTCCAATTCCTGTGGAAATTTGGCAGTTACCGAATCTTTTGGACTTGATCCTGTGGGTCAATAATCTCAGCGGTGGGATCCCCGAAGGGATTTGCACAAATGGAGGGGGAAACTTACAGATGCTGGTGCTCGACAACAATCTGATCAACGGAACGATTCCAAAGTCCATTTCCAATTGTACCAATATGAGGTGGATTTCACTGTCTGGCAACAAGATCAGCGGAGAAATTCCTCGTGGAATTGGCAACCTTGTTAACCTTGCCATCCTGCAGATGGGAAACAATTCTCTATCCGGACAGATTCCTGCAGAGCTCGGCAATTGTCGGAGTCTCGTTTGGATTGACTTGAACAGCAATGAGTTGTCCGGTTCCATCCCCTCTGAGCTCGCAGACCAAGCAGGGCTGGTTGTTCCTGGCATTGTTTCAGGGAAGAAGTTTGTGTTCGTGAGAAATGAAGGCGGAACTGCCTGCAGGGGTGCCGGAGAACTTGTTGAGTTTGAGGGTGTTCGCCCTGAGAAATTAGAGAGATTTCCCGCAGTCCATTCCTGCCCTAGAACAAGAATTTACTCTGGGACGGCGTTCTATACTTTTTCTAGCAATGGTAGCATGGTTTACCTCGATCTCTCCTATAATTCCTTGTCGGGAACCATTCCTGACCAGCTCGGCAACATGAACGATCTGCAAGTGTTGAATTTGGGACACAACTTACTAACTGGAATTATTCCAAGCAGCTTTGGCGGATTGAGAGTGGTAGTAGTTCTCGATCTCTCTCACAACATCCTTAATGGATTCATTCCCGAGTCGTTGGTGACTCTCACCTTTCTCAGCGACCTTGATGTCTCCAACAACAACTTGACCGGTCCCATCCCCTCTGGGGGTCAGCTTACAACTTTCCCTGCATCCAGATACGAGAACAATTCGGGTCTTCGCGGCCTTCCCTTGCCGCCTCGTGGCGCTAGTGACTCCTCGATGGTTACCGACACTATAGTAAGAGAGCATTCTGAGGTAAAGATTGATTGGAATATCTTAATTGCCGAATTTGGATTTATTGTTGGGTTTGTAAGCTTCATTGGACCCCTTGTGTTTTGCATGCGATGGTGGAAGTTGTTCTTCGAAACCATGGAGGATGTTGCTTACAGAATCCTTCCGCTAACTGTGACAAGGAAGTGGTTATCTTGGACGACTGCTCGTTGATTAACAACATACACGTACCCTTTCTCTCCCTTTAGTTTCTAGTGTTGTATATCTAATAAATGGCATGTAACATAAATATATATATATATATATATATATGTTGTTATCCTTGAGTCTACTACATAGATGAATTACAAGGTAACCTTCACTTTTCATGTAACTTTCTCCCCCTATAGTTTCTTGTGTTGGATTTCTCAGAAACAAATGTTATAACAGGGTTTGAGAGAACAGCAGTCTAAGTTAGTTCCATATAATAAACAAAGGGGTCCAAATTGTAGACTAAGATTTAGCAATCTTTATTCTTTGAACGATTTTCATTGTGATAATCATCAGCACCAACAAGAAAAAAAATAAGCTTTGTAGTTCTAATGATATAAGGTCTTTTGGGGTAAAGCCCAAGTGCAAAACCATGCAGGCCGAGGTCCAAAGCGGATAATATCATACCGAAAAAAGACATAGGTTGTTACAAATGGTGTTAAAATTTTTACTTAACCGGAAATGTGGCCAACAAGAACGTTGGATTCCAAAAGGAGGGGTGGTTGTGACAGTCATCGGTCCCTATAAAGGAAAGAGTAAGCTGTGTAGTCTCACATCAATTGAGAATGAATATATGAGATGATTCATAAGTAAAGAGATCACCTCCCAATGATATGAGGTATTTTAGGTAAAATCCAAGAGTAAAACCGTGCGAGTCGAGATTGAAAGTGGATAATATTATACTAAAGGAAAGTACATGTCGTTACACTCATGGTCATGAACCAAGCAAGTACAAGGCTCCTTTTAGCTACTGACGACTATCTAGCTACATTGCATGTTCCACATCAGTCTCCTCTTCGAGCATTAGTCTCTTTATTCTTTGAACGATTTTCATTGTGATAATCATCAGCACCAACAAGAAAAAAAATAAGCTTTGTAGTTCTAATGATATAAGGTCTTTTGGGGTAAAGCCCAAGTGCAAAACCATGCAGGCCGAGGTCCAAAGCGGATAATATCATACCGAAAAAAGACATAGGTTGTTACAAATGGTGTTAAAATTTTTACTTAACCGGAAATGTGGCCAACAAGAACGTTGGATTCCAAAAGGAGGGGTGGTTGTGACAGTCATCGGTCCCTATAAAGGAAAGAGTAAGCTGTGTAGTCTCACATCAATTGAGAATGAATATATGAGATGATTCATAAGTAAAGAGATCACCTCCCAATGATATGAGGTATTTTAGGTAAAATCCAAGAGTAAAACCGTGCGAGTCGAGATTGAAAGTGGATAATATTATACTAAAGGAAAGTACATGTCGTTACACTCATGGTCATGAACCAAGCAAGTACAAGGCTCCTTTTAGCTACTGACGACTATCTAGCTACATTGCATGTTCCACATCAGTCTCCTCTTCGAGCATTAGTCTCTTTCTGATTGAATTAGAGGAAAAATGATGTTTAAGTTTGAATCTGATAAGTAATGAATTCAAAATTTTCTATTAATAGGCAAATAAGAATTTCGGAACCTGATTTCTTTGATCTACAACAGGAAATTAAGTTGACAGTTTCTTTCATGATCAGCATTTGCAATGTACTGGTTCTTCAAAAAGTGTGCTTAAAGAGGTTAATCTCAAGTAATGTCAAATATGTTCTCATTCATCAGTTTATTGTCCAAGACTACTTTAGCATTTCATAAAATTCTCTCTTTATTATTATTTTTGGTTCTATTCCGCACGCTTGCTAACTAGTGTAATATGAATAATCCAGAGAGGCACTTAAGACCATTTTATAAGGCGAGTCAATAATTTTTTAAGCGTTGACTAGTTGGTATAGCAATTGATGTGCGTATATTTATACACTTTTTTTTTTTTTTATCCTTATTCATATAGTTGGTTTTTTTTTTTTTTTTTTTTCCATAATTTTCTTGATTATTTTGTTTTCCTTTGGTTGGTGTTTGATTGGAGTCTTAAGGAATAAATATGGGGATTAAAGCAGAAGAAGAGGAAACTTGCCAACATCGATATTTTAAGAGACAGAGAAATGATTAAGAATGATTCATATTCAATGATTAGTATATGTAGATTTTAAAATTAAGATCATAAAATAAGATAGATCTTCTTATACTGACTATTGAGTAATAATTCTTCAAAATTACGAGCAAGTACACATTCTAATTCCCAAAATAATATTCATCATCGACAAAACATTCAATACATTAGCAACAAAAAATATGGTTTTTTTTTTATATGAAAGAAAAAAAAGTTAGAACTTATTCTATTTACATTTAATCTTAATCTTATGTTAATCTTAACATCTTAACTATATATATATATATATATATATATATATATAAAGAGTCAATAATGCTCTCACTCTTTTTGTCATGTGTCAACTCATTTACTATTATTTTTTTTACTTCTCTTTTTTGCTTTCATCATTTTCTTTTATCTTTGTCTTTTTCTTCTATTATTTATTTTCTTCTATGATTTTGTCCTTTATTTATTTATTTATTTATTTATTTTTCATTTCTCATTATATATATATATACACACATATGCATAATCATCAATATATCTATCGGATAACTTATATGTTTTATTATTGAAAAGGTTTACAAGTTTTGTTAGAAGTTTTTTGAAATTTTGTTAGAAGTTTTGGTTTTTGTTGTTTAAGTTTTATATGGAGTTTCGATCTTTTGTCTTTTTCTTATTTTGTCGTTTCATACTTTTTTTCCTTTTTTTTTTTTTTTTTTTGAATTTTCTCTTTAAACTCTTTTATCTTTTACATAATATATTATTCATATGCATGAAGTGTATGTTCAACTATTATTCTAAAAAAACAAACAAACAAACGAACCATATTCACAAATATATATATATATATATATATATATATATATATATATAAAGAATCATACTAGAGTCAAGAAATACTAAAAACACATGTTAGGATTTGTGCCTTACAATGAACACATTTAATGTACCAATAACCATTAGTTTAAAAAAAGAGGGAGGGGGGGGGGGGGATTCGTTTCATTTATTGGTTATCTAAATTACTATCATGGGTTTGATTGTCTTTCTTCACCAATGGAGGACATTGTTGACAATTGGAAATCTTAGGGCATTATATTTGTGCTGGACAAAGAAACATTGCTAGGTATTTGGAGGTGGCCTAGAATGTTATGTACCATGCAGTGAATGAACACAAAGGCTCTAGGGCCCGTAGCATCGGGTTTAAAGCACGTGTTCCCGTAACGCTCGACTCCTTTATTCATGAAAGTGAGTCGAATTCGCTTAGCCTTATTGAATATGCGACAACTCATTTCAATATGATCAAGGCATTGACATTGCTAACCAAGGACTAACTTGAACCGAGCTTTGTTGCGCCAAACTAAAGTCAAATAAGTCTAATTATCGTCTAGACAAAAAGGCTTTTAAACTATTTTAGATGAGTCATTACTTTTTGAAGCATTGACAAGTGAACTACATGATGCCGTTTATATGAAAAATCTCTCATTGATCTATAACTAGAGATTCATAGAAAGACAAATAGTAAAATTGACTTAGGTAAATTTTATAGATATCCGTGTATTGAATATCGATAATAGACTTAACATAATAAATTATTTACAACTTGCCACAGAGTAGAATTTATGCCCATTCAAAAATGTGAGTAAAAAATTCTTAAACAACACTTGATGAGACAACTGTTATTAGGCCTGGCAATTCGTGTTAAACGTGTCAATCGTGTCAGCCCATTTCCGGCCCATTTATTTTCATGTTAAACGTGTCGACCTAATTTCGACCCAAATATTAATCGTGCGGTCCAAACCCATTTATTACGTGTCGTTCTCGTGTCATGTCACCGTGTCATGTCCGAATAATTTGAAAATTCTAACATAAAATGTATTAAACGTGTTAATCGTGTCAGCCCATTTCCGACCCATTTATTTTCGTGTTAAACGTTTCGACCCAATTATTAATCGTGCGGTCCAAACCCATTTATTACGTGTCGTTCTCGTGTCGTGTCACCGTGTCGTGTCCGAAATTGCTGGCCCTAACTGTTATTAGTATAAACCTTTCGAGCTCAACACTCTTGATCTCCAGAAGGAGTGCTTCTTTCATACTACCTTTACGTGGGGTATTAATTAAACTTGTAAGAGGCTGGTTGGTTGTTCAGTTTGAGTTGGAGAACTGGAGTTATTTTGGGTTTGATTCGAATTTTAGAATTTTAAAATTGATAAAAAATGGACTTTTTGGAGTAAAAATATAAAAACTTGAAAAGTACTTCGAAAAAAAATCCATAGAGATCTTCTTTCATTACTCTTGTAATTGTATGCAATTTTTTTTTTTTTTTGTTTTAAATCATCTCATTTTGATTTAAAGCAACAAAGTTATAGAAGTTTGAGTTTTAAGTTAGAGCTAAAGATAAGAATAATAAAACTGAGTTTACTTATAAAGAAAAAAAAAAAAAAGGAATTATTTGAATATTTAGAGTGAATCAACCAAACATCCTCTTAACAATTATGAATAGAGTGACACTTCAATGGGAGATTATTGTACGTCGATTTCTGGTAACTATCTAGGAACACGAATTGTGGGTTGACGGAAATAGGTGTAATTTGTTCATTGACTTTTATTTATTATTTTTTTAAATCCATTTTCGTCGACATTTTTGGAATAAAGCGAGAAAGTAATGGTAAGGATTAAAAATTCTTTAAAACATTTCAACAAAAAAAAAAAAAAATTCTTGAGATAATTGTAATTTGGAAATAATGAAAGTGGAAGAGAAGGAAAAAGTTAAGTCCGCTCATGATTATAGGCATAACTTAATGGTAATTTTACACATAAACCAACTATGACGTGCATAATTCGAATCCCTTCATCCCAAATTTAGAAAAATAAATAAATAAATTAGGCCCGCTCAATATCAAAGAATGAACTTGGAACTAGGAAGATTCATGTGAAACGACACAAAATCCTAATCAAATGGCATTCTTCTTGATAAAGGCAAGCCTTAACGCCAAAAACGCAAGTATAGCCTTGGTTCAAAACCAACGACATAATTAAACTTATAGGAAAAAACGACATGTCTTTTATGGGGTAAACGGCAGACAAGATGTCGTTCCCTCGAAAAACGACAATGTGAACACATAAACTGAATTGCAGACTATTTGTCGCTTTGTTCTTATCGCCCTCTAAATTAGTCACTCCAACTACAAGTCGTTTAACTAAACTTGCAACTTTAAGATGAAGAACGACACAGTAATTGAATGCACAGGAAAGCAAGCTTTAAACAAGAAAACGACATGTCGTCTAAATTATTTTGAGAAAAAAAACAATAAAGTAGGTTAAATCATAAATACTAAAACAAACAAGCGTACTTAAGCACATAAACATTTTGCTTTTCTTTTCTCTTCGTTTCCTTTTTCAAGTCCCTGCTCATGTTTCGGCATCTCCTGCTCTCCCGACTGCCTTGTCACCTCCCTAAACCTCTCGAATGTCGCCCTCTTCGGTGCCCTCCACCTCTCGCACCTCGCATTCCTCACACAACTCATTCTCCGGCATGGACTCCGGTCATCTCTCCCTGACATGCACCTTCGAGACACTGGACTTATACTCCATCAACATCGATGCCTTCCCTCTTACCGATCTCCGATTCTGCGATCGCCTTTGAGGCCTCAACCTCTCTCGCAACTCGATCAGCGGTGGACTACGACTCGATTGTCTGGCAGACTTTGTTTTAAACCATCAAATTTTCTGTCTGTGTCACTTTTTTATTTTTACATGATTTTGATCAGATATATAATATTAAAAAATCTATATTATCAGTAGACATATCATATCATAGAAAAGTTTAATGGATATAGAGAATCTTACGATACGATATGAAGAATACATTTTCATATTCTTGATCTCAATATACTCAAATTGAACCCATTCAGGTAGTTAATAGTTCAATTTATGTAAAAGCTATTATTTACTTCTTAACACATTTACATGATGGATTTTCACGCATCATATGAACTATAGAATACTCTGCAAGGTTTTTTTTTAAACAACTACCACGGATTATGGTATACTTGTAATGGAAAATTTGTTGTTCCTACTTCCTAGGAACAATGATGTTTGTAATTAAAGAACGAATTTTTATAGCTATCACATATACAATATGTTTTGATTAGCGTTACCCTTTGGTTTTCTACTCTCATATTTGTGGCTTTTTTTATTAGCTTTTGACTGCTTCGTAATATTTCTTCAATTCACCTAATGACTCGGAAAATAGAATGTACTAAATATAAAGGAACAAAATGAAGAAAAGAAGAAAAGAAAAACCTCTACATCTGCACAAAAATCTTTTAATATGTGAATATGTGAAAAGTTCTAACAGAACATAATTACAAATATAACTAGATAAAAATATGGTTATTCGTAATCTATTTATAAATAAGAAAAATCTCCGACAATCATAACATTCTGCTTTGCATATTATAACTACTAGCTAATATATAATATGTGCGTGTGTGTGTATATATATATATCATGTCTTAGCAAAATCAGGTTATATTTTTGCTGGAGTTTTTTTTTTTTTTTTTTTTTTTTTTGGAAGGGAAATTTACAAAAGTTACCGTTGTGTTTTCAGGTGTTCGTAAAATCTAGCTTTTGTTCTGCAAACTACACCCGTGCCCTGGCTTTGGAACATTTGATGACAATAATAACCTGTTAAACCAACTACTAAGGAAAATATTGCAAAAGATATGAAAATTATAAAAAAAGAAAATATACAACTTTACCTTTGTATTAATTAATTATATGTGTGTATATGTTTGAGATACTTGAGCGTCCTATTCACTATTCTCTAACCATACATAACGTGCAAAAAAATTATACGAATCCTATGTAACATGAAATTTAATAGAAATAGTCCCCCCTATGTTTTAATCTGTTATGGTCAATCATTGTCAATCAGTGATTATATTCCCTTCTAATCAGTAATCATTGTAGGAGAAGACGTTCTTTAGGGTTTGGCAATCAAATGATTGACAATGTGAACACATGAACTGAATTGCAGACTAATTGTCGCTTTGTTCTTATCGCCCTCTAAATTAGTCATTCCAACTACAAGTCGTTTAACTAACTAAACTTGCAACTTTAAGATGAAGAACGACACAGTAGTTAAATGTACAGGAAAGCAAGCTTTAAACCAGAAAACGACAAGTCGCCTAATTCTATTTGAGAAGAAAACAATAA
This sequence comes from Ficus microcarpa, assembly GCA_025413485.1. Classification (NCBI taxonomy): domain Eukaryota; kingdom Viridiplantae; phylum Streptophyta; class Magnoliopsida; order Rosales; family Moraceae; genus Ficus; species Ficus microcarpa. The sequence goes on along the minus strand of CM046377.1, from coordinate 56,164,177 downwards.
AGTAGGTTAAATCGTAAATACCAAAACATATAAGGGTTCTTGAGCAAATAAATATTTTTCTTTTCTTTTCTCTTTGTTTCCTTTTTCAAGTCCCTGCTCATGGTTCAACATCTCCTGCTCTCCCGACGGGCTTGTCACCTCCCTAACCCTCTCGAATGCCGCCCTCTCCGGCGCCCTCCACCTCTCTCACCTCGCATTCCTCACACATGTCAACCTTCAACACAACTCATTGTCGGGTATGGACTCCAATGATCTCTCCACGGCATGCGCCTTCAGGACACCGGGCTTATCCTACAACAACATCATTGTCTTCCTTCTTACCGATCTCTGACTCTGCGATCGCCTTCGAGGCCTCAACCTTTCTCACAACTCGATCAGCAATGGACTACAACTCGATTGTCTGGCGGATTTTGTTTTAAATCATCAAATTTTTTGTCTGTTTCTCT
>CM046377.1:56081113-56163631 GCA_025413485.1 Ficus microcarpa | reverse complement strand
TTTTTATTTTAACATGATTTTGGTTACATATATAATATTAAAAAATCTGTATTATCAGTAGAGATATCATATCATAGAAAGTCTATTGACTATAGAGAATTTTACGATATGATATGATGAATATATTTTCATATTCTTGATCTCAATATACTCAAATTGAACCCATTCAGGTAGTTAAAGTTCAATTATGTAAAAGCTATTATTTACTTATTAACACATTTACATGATGGATTTTCATGCATCATATGAACTATAGAATACCCTGCAATTTTATTTATTTATTTTTTTTTTTCCTAACAAGCACCACGGATTATGGTATATTTGTAATGGAAAATTTGTGGTTCCTACTTCCTAGGAACAATGATGTTTGTAAATAAAGAACGAATTTTTATAGCTATCACATATACAATATGTTTTGATTAGTGTTACCGTTTGGTTTTCTACTCTCATATTTGTGGCTTTCTTTATTAATTTCTGACTGCTTCGTCATATTTCTTCAATCCAACTAATGACTTGGAAAATAGAATGTACTGAATATAAAGGAACAAAATGAAGAAAAGAAAAACCTCTACATCTACACAAACATCTTTTAATATGTGAATATGTGAAAAGTTCTAACTTTTACTAGAACATAATTACAAAAACTAGATAAAAATATTGTTATTCATAAGCTATTTATAAATAAGAAAAATCTCCGACAATTATAACATTCTGCTTTGCATATTATAACTACTAGCTAATATTTAATATGTGTATGTGTATATATATCATGTCTTTGCAAAATCAGGTTATATTTTTGCTGGAGTTTTTTTTTTTTTTTTTTTTGGAAGTGAAAATTACAAAAGTTACCGTTGTGTTTTCAGGTGTTAGTAAAATCTAGCTTTTGTTCCTGCAAACTACACCCGTGCCCTGGCTTTGGAACATTTGATGACAATAATAACCTGTTAAACCAACTACTAAGGAAAATATTGCAAAAGATATGAAAATTATAAAAAAAGAAAATATACAACTTTCCCTTTGTATTAATTAATTATATGTGTGTATATGTTTGAGATAGTTGAGCGTCCTATTCACTATTCTGTAACTATACATAACGTGCAAAAAAATTATACGAATTCTATGTAACATGAAATTTAATAGAAATAGTCCCCCCCTTTTTGTGTTTTAATCTGTTATGGAGATTATGTTCCTTTCCTATTGCTGATTTTATCATCTCTGAGTTATTCATTGAAATAGAGTAGTAAGACACTTGTTAATCACTTGTTGATTTTTAGTGAATCACCGATTAACTCTCAACTTTGTTATCTTAAACTAAAACAACTTTTTGCATCCATTAAGTTACTGATTAAACTAGGGTCAATTATCAATTTAGTTAATTAGAGTCTATCAATGACTGACTTTTAGTTAATCACAGATAAACTCTCAACTTCGTTATCTTAGACTTTAGTAAAAATAATGATAAAACAACGTTTTTACATTCATTTAGTCACTAATTAAACTAGAATCAATCAGTAGTTGACTTTTAGTTAATCACTGATTAAATAGAGTCAATTGGTGTTAGATTCTTAGTTAATCAATGATTATTTCTCAACTTCGTTATCTGAGGCTTCATCCAAAATAACAATAAAACAACTTTTTACCTTTGTTTAGTCCATGATTAAACTAGATAATTGATTGTTAGTTAATCAATAATTGAGCAAGGTAGAAATATTTCATAATCATTCAATCTCCCAACACGAATAATATTCATTCCAGAAATTAGAACAAAAATCCCTAATTGCAAATAGCAACTGTTTATTCATGGGGAAAAAAAAATTTTTTTGATTAACCTCTTCTTTGTTTCAGAGAACAATGGTTTGGTGATTTGGTAGAGGTGAGGATCGTTTTTAAGGTCGGCGGCAACAAAGAAGACGACGTCGAGTGGCGAAGATGAGGCCGAGTTAAGACGGTGAGTGTGAGCGGCAATAGTGAGGGCCAACGGCGAGCTGCAACTATTGATTTTTTGAGGGTGGGTTTTTCTATTGTAGTTTTTTGGCAGAATAGAGGGTCGAATTTAGGGGGAATTTTAGTTAAAGGACAATTATGTCATTTGAATTATATTAAAAGGAGTGGGCTACTAATAGGCCATTTGCCTCCTTATCCCAAAAGAAAATTGAAAGATCATAGTGAACAAAAAAAAAAAAAGCAACCCCACAACAATCTCTTTCTTTATCTTCTTCTTTGCATACAATCTCCGTCCAAGCTTATCTTCATTTTTGTTTATTAAATTTTTTTGAAGAGGCGCCTTTTACAAACTTCGCTTAAAGTCCCATAACTTATATATTGAGCGGCCCTGTGTTTAAATATGATAGAATTTGGAAAACAAAATGAACAACTATTTAAACTCCCATTTTGAAAACACAACATGCAAAATTTCAAAAACGCACATCACACGAGTCAAATATATATATATATATATGTCTATCATAATATATTTATGTATTAAATTAAATATATGCTTGTCTGCTTTATCTCTCATCCCCCAAGTCCAAGTCCAACTGGAGACTTGATAGTAAAAGTAGTAGTCATTAATCAAAGTAGTATCACGTAAGTCTCCAAACTATGAAATTTCACTCAACAGACTCGTGACATTCGTTTTATTTTATTATATATATTAAATATCGAATATTAGGGGGTGTTTGGTTTTCCTTTCATTTTAAACTAAATTGTACTTTTTTCATCATTATTTTTGTCTTTTTTTGAAAAAAAATTTTTGACTTTTCTGAAAAAGTTTTTTGTCTTTTCTAAAAAATTACTATTCAAATTTAAAAATCTTAAACTAAACTCATTCACCAAACACCCCCTTAAGTTCCGTAGGAGAAACGTTATTGTAAGTTGTAGGAGAAGACGTTCTTTAGGGTTTGGCGATCAATTTCTTGTTGTCTTGCCCTTTTGGTGCACTCCACACTCCCTCTTTACCCCTCCTCCTCTAATTGGTTCTCTGTGCTTACATTCATACATTTTTTTGTTGTATTCCATTTTTTACCCCGTCCACTCACCATTTTTTCAATTAATGATTAATATATATTCCTTTAATAAGAGTATAAGACTTTTTAACGAAGTTACTAGAAATTTCATTGTTTTCTGGATTTTATTATTATTGTTGTTGTCGTCGTTTAGAAATTGTGTTAGCAATTGGAATCAATCTTACACTTTTTTTTTTTTTCAGTCTCTCCAAGCTAAATATTAAAACAGGTTTGATAATTAAATAGAAGTTCCAAGCTTGTTTCGGTAGGAAAAAACAATAAAAAAAAAAAATTACAAAATTATTTTCAAAATTCTCTATCCACCTGTCACACTACACGCCTCGAACCGCCATCAACCCGCCTTCATAATAGGCGGGGCTAATTTGAGATTTTGAAAAAATCGTTTTCTTTCAACCTGTTTACCACCCTCTTATCACATGCTAACTCCACCCATGCACAGTCTTACGTGCGTGTTTAACTCTACTTTGTTTTACACCACCAATCGTCTTCTTCTGCTTTACACCGACTTTTTTGTTTTTCGTTCTCTTGGTTCTAGTTTTGTCTCTCTTCTTTAGGACTTTCACGGCTTTCAAAACAAAAAACAAAAACCAAAAAAAAAAAAAAATTTCTTTTCTTGTCGCTCCTGTCTGACTGAAAGAGCATCACAGGCAAGTGAAAAACGGGAAAGGCTTTGAAAAATGGGGTTGTGGTTTTAATGAATCCTCAATCCCCTTCCTTGTTTGTTTCCCTCTTAAACATCCTGCTTTTTTAAGGTACATCTACCCTTTCACTTCTGTTTCTTTTTCTTTTTCTTTTCTTTTCTTTTTTTTCTTTTCTTTTTTTTTTCTTTTCTTTTTTTTGAACTTGTTTTTATGATACCATACTTTCAGCAAGTAACCTGTTCTTAATTTCTTTTCTTCTCTCTTGTTTGTTGTTAAAAGTTTTCAGCTTTCCCACAGATACAGCCATAGAATTCAAAGCAACAGAAGTGAGTTTTGGTACAGATCTGGTAACAAAGTTATCAGAAAACCAAAGGAATAAAAAAGAAGTGGAAATTTTGAAATAGAAGAAGAAAAGCACGTGATGGGATTGTTAATAAAGATTCTTCTTTTATTACTCGTGTCTCATCTTGTGCTGGTATTCTCCGACAACAAAACTCCAGACGTTGAAGTTACGAGGATGTTACTGCAGTTTAAGAAGTCTTCAGTTGAGTCAGATCCCAATGGCCTCTTACTCAACTGGAATCTCTCTTCTTCTTCTTCTTCTTCAAGTTCAAGTCCTTGCTCATGGTTTGGCGTCTCCTGTTCTCCCACCGGCGTCGTCAACTCCCTCAACCTCTCCAACGCCGGCCTCTCCGGCAGCCTCAACCTCAATTACCTCGTATTCCTCACATATGTCGACCTTCAACACAACTCGTTCTCCACCGCCGACTCGGACAATCTCTCCGCCCCCTGCGCCATCGAGACACTCGATTTGTCTAACAATAAGGTCAATGGTGTCAATGTCGTGAGTAGTGTTATCTCTTCTTGCACCAATCTATCCATTCTTGACATGTCTTATAATCTTTTCTCCGGGAATATACCCTCTTCTTTGGTGGCCAATGCTCCGGACTCTCTTAACTACTTGGATTTGTCGCACAACAACTACTCCGGTGAATTCTCTGCTCTCGACTTTGGCCGCCGCTGCCCCAACCTGACTCACCTAAACCTGTCTCATAATGCGCTCTCCGGCTCTGAATTTCCGGCAAGTCTAAGAAACTGCTGGCTTTTGGAGACACTTGACCTCTCTTACAACAATTTGCAAGGCAAGATTCCCAGTACTAGCTTGGCGAGTTTGGGGAATTTGAGACAACTGTCTTTGGGTTATAACAATTTCTCCGGCGAAATACCTTCGGAATTAGCACAGCTTTGTGGGACTCTTGTGGAGCTTGATCTCTCATCAAACAGTCTCTCTGGTGAACTGCCTTTGAGTTTCGGAACCTGCTCCTCTTTGGTCGATTTAAACCTTGGGACAAACCAACTCTCTGGGGATTTTATCACTACAGTGATTAGTAAACTTCGAAGTCTGAGGTTTCTGTACTTGCCATTCAATAACATGTCTGGTCCTGTGCCTCTCTCTCTCACCAATCGTAGTCAGCTTCAAGTGTTGGACCTCAGCTCCAACGCCTTCAGGGGAAACATCCCGTCCGGCTTCTGCTCCTCGTCCTCGGCTTTGGAAAAGATACTTCTGCCCGGTAACGAACTTTCAGGTACAGTCTCAGTGGAGCTTCGTAATTGCAAGAATCTAAGGACTATTGATCTCAGTTTCAACAATCTGAGTGGTCCAATTCCTGTGGAAATTTGGTGGTTACCCAATCTTTCGGAGTTGATCATGTGGGCTAATAATCTCAGCGGTGCAATCCCCGAAGGGATTTGCACAAATGGAGGGGGAAACTTACAGATGCTGGTGCTCGACAACAATCTGATCAACGGAACGATTCCAAAGTCCATTTCCAATTGTACCAATATGATGTGGATTTCACTGTCTAGCAACAAGATCACCGGAGAAATTCCTCGTGGAATTGGCAACCTTGTTAACCTTGCCATCCTGCAGATTGGAAACAATTCTCTTTCCGGACAGATTCCTGCAGAGCTCGGCAATTGTCGGAATCTCGTTTGGATTGATTTGAACAGCAATGAGTTGTCCGGTTCCATCCCCTCTGAGCTCGCAGACCAAGCGGGGCTGGTTGTTGCCGGCATTGTTTCAGGGAAGAAGTTTGCGTTCGTGAGAAATGAAGGCGGAATTGGCTGCAGGGGTGCCGGAGAACTTGTTGAGTTTGAGGGTGTTCGCCCTGAGAAATTAGAGAGATTTCCCGCGGTCCATTCCTGCCCTACAACAAGAATTTACTCTGGGACGGCGTTCTATACTTTTTCTAGCAATGGTAGCATGATTTACCTCGATCTCTCCTATAATTCCTTGTCGGGAACCATTCCTGACCAGCTCGGCAACATGAACGATCTGCAAGTGTTGAATTTGGGACACAACTTACTAACTGGAATTATTCCAAGCAGCTTTGGCGGATTGAGAGTGGTAGTAGTTCTCGATCTCTCTCACAACATCCTTAATGGATTCATTCCCGAGTCGTTGGTGACTCTCACCTTTCTCAGCGACCTTGATGTCTCCAACAACAACTTGACCGGTCATATCCCCTCTGGGGGTCAGCTTACAACTTTCCCTGCATCCAGATACGAGAACAATTCGGGTCTTCGCGGCCTACCCTTGCAGCCTTGTGGCGCTAGTGACTACTCGATGGTTACCAACACTCTAGTAGGAGAGCATTCTGAGGCAAAGATCAATTGGAATATCTTAAGTGCCGAATTTGGATTTATTGTTGGGTTTGTAAGCTCCATTGGACCCCTTGTGTTTTGCATGCGATGGCGGAAGTTGTTCTTCGAAACCATGGAGGATGTTGCTTACAGAATCCTTCCGCTAACTGTGACAAGGAAGTGGTTATCTTGGACGACTGCTCGTTGATTAACAACAAACACGTACCCTTTCTCTCCCTTTAGTTTCTAGTGTTGTATTTCTAATAAATGGCATGTAACATTAAAAAAAAAAATATATATATATATATATATATATATGTTGTTATCCTTGAGTCTACTACATAGATGAATTACAAGGTAAGCTTCACTTTTCATGTAACTTTTCCTCCCTCTAGTTTCTTGTGTTGGATTTCTCAAAAAAAAATGTTATAACAGGGTTTGATAGGACAGCAGTCTAAGTTTGTTCCATATAATAAACAAAGTGGCCAAATTGTAGACTAAGATTTAGCAATCTTTATTCTTTGAACGAGTTTCATTATGATAATTATCAGTACCAATAAGAAAAAAAAATAAGCTTTGTAGTTCTAATGATAAAAGGTCTTTTGGGGTAAAGTCCAAGAGCAAAACCGTGTAGGCCGAGGTCCAAAGCGGACAATATCATAACAAAAAAAGACATGGGTTGTTACAAATGGTGTCAAAATTTATAATTAACCAGAAATGTGACCAACAAGAACGTTGGACCTCAAAAGGAGGGGTGGTTGTGACAGTCATGAGTCCCTATAAAGGAAAGAGTAATCTATGTAATCTTACATCAATTGGGAATGAATATATAAGATGAGTCATAAGTAAAGATATCACCTTCCAATGATATGAGGTATTTTGGGTAAAATCCAAGAGTAAAACCGTACAAGTCGAGATCGAAAGTGGATAATATTATACTAAAGGAGAGTATGTGTCATTACACTCATGGTCATGAACCAAGCAAGTACAAGGCTCCTTTTAGCTACTGACTACTATCTAGCTACATTGCATGTTCCACATCAGTCTCCTCTTCGAGCATTAGTCTCTTTCTGATTGAATTGGAGGAAAAATGATGTTTAAGTTTGAATCTGATAAGTAATGAATTCAAAATTTTCTATTAATAGGCAAATAAGAATTTCGGAACCTGATTTCGTTGATCTACAACAAGAAATTAAGTTGACAGTTTCTTTCATGATCAACATTTGCAATGTACTGGTCCTTCAAAAAGTGTGCTTAAAGAGGTTAATCTCAAGTAATGTCAAATATGTTCTCATTCATCAGTTTATTGTCCAAGACTACTTTAGCATTTCATAAAATTCTCTTCTTTTTTTTTGGTTCTATTCCGCACGCTGGCTAACTAGTGTAATATGAATAATCCAGAGAGGCTCTTAAGACCATTTTATAAGACGAGTCAATAATTTTTGAAACGTTGACTAGTTGGTATAGCAACTGATGTGCGTATATTTATACACCTTTTTTTTTTTAATCCTTAATCATATAGTTGGTTTTTTTTTTTTCCATAATTTTCTTGATTATTTTGTTTTGCTTTGGTAGGTGTTTGATTGGAGTCTTAAGGAATAAATATGGGGATTAAAGCAGAAGAAGAGGAAACTTGCCAACATCGATATTTTAAGAGATAGAGAAATGATTAAGAATAGTACATGTTCTATGATTAGTATATGTGGTTTTTGAAATTAAGAATATAAAATAAGATAGATCTTCTTATACTGACTATTGAGTAATAATGCTTCAAAATTACGAGCAGGTATACACTCTAATTCCCAAAATAATATTCATCATCGACAAAACATTCAATACATTAGCAACAAAAAATATGGTTTTTTTTTTATATGAAAGAAAAAAAAAAGTTAGAACTCATTCTATTTACATTTAATCTTAATCTTATGTTAATCTTAACATCTTAACTACATATATATATATATATATATATATATATATATAAAGAGTCAATAATGCTCTCACTCTTTTTGTCATGTGTCAACTCATTTACTATTTTTTTTTTACTTCTCTTTTTTGCTTTCATCATTTTCTTTTATCTTTGTCTTTTTCTTCTATTATTTATTTTCTTCTATGATTTTGTCCTTTATTTATTTATTTATTTATTTTTCATTTCTCATTACATTTATATAAACACACATATACATAATCATCTATATATCTATCGGATAACTTATATGTTTTATTATTGAAAATGTTTACAAGTTTTGTTAGAAGTTTTTTGAAATTTTGTTAGAAGTTTTGGTTTTTGTTGTTTAAGTTTCATATGGAGTTTCCATCTTTTGTCTTTTTCTTATTTTTTCATTTTATACTTTTTTTCCTTTTTTTTTTTTTTTTTGAATTTTCTCTTTAAACTCTTTTATCTTTTACTTAATATATTATTCATATGCATGAAGTGTCTGTCAACTATTATTCTAAAAAAACAAACAAACAAACAAACCATATTCACAAATATTTATATATATATATATATATATATATATATAGAATCATACTACAGTCAAGAAATACTAAAAACACATTTTAGGATTTGTGCCTTACAATGAACACATTTAATGTACCAATAACAATTAGTTTAAAAAGAGGGGGGGGGGGGGGGATTCGTTTCATTTATTGGTTATCTAAATTACTATCATGGGTTTGATTGTCTTTCTTCTCCAATGGAGGACATTGTTGACAATTGGAAATCTTAGGGCATTATATTTGTGCTGGACAAAGAAACATTGCTAGGTATTTGGAGGTAGCCTAGAACGTTATGTACCACGCAGTGAATGAATACAAAGGCTCTAGGGCCTGTAGCATCGGGTTTAAAGCGCGTGCTCCCATAACGCTCAACTCCTTTATTCATGAAAGTGAGTCGAATTCGCTGTTCTCTTCTCTGATGGATTAGCCTTATTGAATGTGCGACAACTCATTTCAATATGATCAAGGCATTGACATTGCTAACCAAGGAATGACTCAAACCAAGCTTTGTTGCATCAAACTAGAGTTAAATGAGTATAACTATCGTCCAAACAAAAAGGCTCTTAAACTATTTTAGACGAGTCATTACTTTTTGAAGCGTTGACAAGTGAACTACCTGATGCCGTTTATATGAAAAAGCCCACTTTGATCTATAACTAGAGATTCATATAGAGACAAACAGTAAAATTGACTTAGTTAAATTTTATACATATCCATTTACTGAATATCGATAATAGATTTAACATAACAAATTATTTACAACTTACCATAGAGTAGAATTTATGCCCATTCAAAAATTTGAGCAAGAAATTCTTAAACAACACTTGATAAAACAACTGTTATTGGTATAAACCTTGGGAGCCCAACACTTTTGATCTCCAGAAGGAGTGCTTCCTTCAAACTATCTTTATTTAGTGTATTAATTAAACTTCTAAGAGGCTGGTTGGTTGTTCAGTTTGAGTTGGTAAACTAGAGTTATTTTGGGTTTGATTTGAGTTTTAAAATTGTACATTTGATTGAAAATGAACTCTTTGGAGTTAAAATATAAAAACTTGAAATGTACTCGGGAAAACAAAATCCATAGGGATCTTTTTTCGTTACTCTTGTAATTCTATGCAATTTTTTTTTTTTTTTTTGTTTTAAATCATCTCATTTTGATTTAAAGCGACAAAGTAATAGAAGTTTGAGTTTTAAGTTTGAGCTGAAGATATGAATAATAAAATGAGTTTACTTATAAAGAAAAAACAAAAAGAGTTATTTGAATAGAGTGAATCAACCAAACACCCTCTTAACAATTATGAATAGAGTGACACTTCAATGGGAGATTCTACGTCGATTTCCTTTGATAACTATCTAGGAACACGAATCGTGGGTTGACGGAAATAGGTGAAACTTGTTCATTGACTTTTATTTATTATTTTTTAAAATCCATTTTCGTCGACATTTTTGGTATAAAGCGAGAAAGTAATGATAAGGATTAAAAATTCTTTAAAAAATTTCAACAAAAAAAAAATCTTTAGATAATTGTAATTTGGAAAAAATGAAAGTGCCAGAGCAGGGAAAATTTAGGCCCGCTTATGATTATAGGTATAGTCTAATAGTAATTTTACATATAAATCAACTATGACACATAGAATTTGAATCCCTTCATCCCAAATTCAGAAAAATAAATAAATAAATTAGGCCCGCTCAATATCAAAGAATGAACTTGGAACTAGGAAGATTCATGTGAAACGGCACAAAATCCTAATCAAATAGCAATCTTCTTGATAAAGGCAAGCCTTAACGCCAAAAACGCAAGTATAGCCTTGGTTCAAAACCAACGACATTAAACTTATAGGAAAAAACGACATGTCTTTTATGGGGTAAACGGCAAACAAGATGTCGTTCCCTCGAAAAACGACAATGTGAACACATAAACTGAATTGCAGACTATTTGTCGCTTTGTTCTTATCGCCCTCTAAATTAGTCACTCAAACTACAAGTCGTTTAACTAAACTTGCCACTTTAAGATGAAGAAGCAAGCTTTAAACAAGAAAACGACATGTCGTCTAATTCAATTTGAGAAAAAAACAATAAAGTAGGTTAAATCATAAATACTAAAACATACAAGCGTACTTAAGCACATAAACATTTTGCTTTTCTTTTCTCTTCGTTTCCTTTTTCAAGTCCCTGCTCATGTTTCGGCATCTCCTGCTCTCCCGACGGCCTTGTCACCTCTCTAAACCTCTCTAATTTTGCCCTCTTCGGCGCCCTCCTCCTCTCGCACCTTGCATTCCTCACACAAATCATTCTCGGGCATGGACTCCGATGATCTCTCCGCGGCATGCGCCTTCGAGACACTGGACTTATCCTCCAACAACATCGATGCCTTCCCTCTTACCGATCTCCGATTCTGCGATCGCCTTTGAGGCCTCAACCTCTCTTGCAACTCGATCAGCAGTGGACTACAACTCAATTGTCCGGCGGACTTTGTTTTAAACCATCAAATTTTCTATCTGTTTCACTTTTATATTTTTACATGATTTTGGTCAGATATATAATATTAAAAAATCTATATTATCAGTAGACATATCATATCATAGAAAAGTTTAACGGATATAGAGAATCTTACGATACGATATACGATATGAAGAATACATTTTCATATTCTTGATCTCAATATACTCAAATTGAACCCATTCAGGTAGTTAAAGTTCAATTATATAAAAGCTATTATTTACTTCTTAACACATTTACATGATGGATTTTCATGCATCATATGAACTATAGAATACACTGCAAGGTTTTTTTTTTTTTTTTTTTTAAACAAGCACCACGGATTATGGTGTATCTGTAATGGAACATTTGTTGTTCCTACTTGCTAGGAACAATGATGTTTGTAAATAAAGAACGAATTTTTATAGCCATCACATATTCAATATGTTTTGATTAGTGTTACTGTTTGGTTTTCTACTCTCATAGTTGTGGCTTTCTTTATTAATTTCTGACTGCTTCGTAATATTTCTTCAATCCACCTAATGACTTGGAAAATGGAATGTGCTGAATATAAAGGAACAAAATGAAGAAAAGAAAAACCTCTACATCTACACAAACATCTTTTAATTTGTTAATATGTGAAAAGTTCTAACTTTTACTAGAACATAATTAAAAATGTAACCAGATAAAAACATTGTTATTCATAAGCTATTTATAAACAAGAAAAATCTCCGACAATTATAACATTCTGCTTTGCAAATTATAACTACTAGCTAATATTTATTATGTGTGTGTATATATATCATGTCTTTGCAAAATCAGGTTATATTTTTGCTGGAGCATTTTTTTTTGTTTGTTTGTTTTTTTTTTTTTTTTTTTGGAAGGGAAAATTACAAAAGTTACCGTTGTGTTTTCAGGTGTTAGTAAAATCTAGCTTTTGTTCCTGCAAACTACACCCGTGCCCTGGCTTTGGAACATTTGATGACAATGACAGCCTGTTAAACCAACTACTAAGGAAAATATTGCAAAAAATGTGAAAATTATTAAAAAAGAATATGTACAACTTTCCCTTTGTATTAATTAATTATATGTGTGTATATGTTTGAGATAGTTGAGCGTCCTGTTCACTATTCTCTAACTATACATAACGTGCAAAAAATTTTACGAATCCTATGTAACATGAAATTTAATAGAAATAGTCCCCCCTATGTTTTACTCTGTTATGGTCAATCATTGTCAATCAGTGATTATGTTCCTCTTTTATTGTTGATTTTTGCATCTCTGAGTCATTCATTGAAATAGAGTACTAAGACAATTGTTAATCACTTATTGACTTTTATTAGTGAATTACTGATTAACTCTCAACTTCGTTATCTTAGACTAAAACAAATTTTCGCATCAATTTAGTCACTGATTAAACTAGAATCAATTATCAATTTAGTTAATTAGTGTCAATCAATGATTGACTTTTAGTTAATTACTGATTAACTCTCAACTTTGTTACCATAGACTCTAGTAAAAATAATGATAAAACAACTTTTTTACATTCGTTTAGTCACTGATTAAATTAGAATCAATCATTGATTGACTTTTAGTTAATCACTGATTAACTAGAGTTAATTGGTGTTGACTCTTAGTTAATCAATGATTAACTCTCAACTTCGTTATCTGAAACTCCATCCAAAATAACAATAAAACAACTTTTTACCTTTGTTTTGTCCATGATTGAACTAGATAATTGATTGTTCGTTAATCAATAATTGAGCAAGGTAGAAAAATTTCTCAATCATTCAATCTCCCAACACAAATAACATTCATTCCAGAAATTAGAACAAAATCCCTAATTCCTAATCGAAACTGTTTATTTATGGGGGAAAAAAAAAAAAAGAATTGATTAACCTCTTCTTTGTTTCGGTGAACAATGGTTTGGTGATTTGGCGGAGGTGAGGATTGTTTTTAGGTTCGGCGGCGATAGTGACGACGACGTCTAGTGGCAAAGGCGAGGTCGAGTTGAGACGAAGAGTGCAAGCAGCGATAGTGAGGGCCAATGGCGTGCGGTGACTATCGATTTTTTGAGGGTGGGTTTTTCTGTCATAGTTTTTTGGCAGAATAGAGGGTAGAATTTAGGGAGAAGTTTAGTTAGAGGACAATTATGTCATTTGGATTATATTAAAAGGAGTAAAGGCAATTTACCTTATTATGAAAAGTTTAGGCCATCCGTTAAAATTGGGGGCTACTAATGGGCCATTTGCCTCCTTATCCCAAAAGAAAATTGAAAGGTCACGGTGAATAGAAGAAGGAAAAAAAAAAAACAAAAACAAAAACAAAAATGATATATGCTCCCAAAAAAAAAAAAAAAAAAAAAAAAAAGCCCCTACAACAATCTCTTTCTTTATCTTCTTCTTTGCATACAATCTCCGTCCAAGCTTATCTTCATTTTTGTTTATTAAGTTTTTTTGAAGAGGCGCCTTTTACAAACTTCGCTTATAGTCTCAGAATTTATATATTGAGCGGCCCTATGTTTAAATATGATAGAATTTAGAAAACGAAATGAACAACTATTTAAACCCCCACTTTAAAAACGCAATATGCAAAATTCCGAAAACGCACGTCACACGAGTCAAATATATATATATATCATAATATATTTATGTATTAAATTAAAAATATGCTTGTTGGCTTTATCTCTCACCCCTTGAGTCCAAGTCCAATTGGAGACTTGATAGTAACTGGAGACTTTATAGTAAAAGTTGTAGTCGTTAATCAAAGTAGTATCACGTAAGTCTCGAAACTAGAAAATTTCACTCAACAAACTCGTAACATTCATTTTATATTATTTTATATATTAAATATTGAATATTAAGTACCGTAGGAGAAACGTTATTGTAAGTTGTAGGAGAAGACGTTCTTTAGGGTTTGGCGATCAATTTATTGTTGTCTTGCATTTTTGGTGCACTTCGCGTTCGCTTTTTATCCCCCATCCTCTAACTGGTTCTCTGTGCTAACATACATACATTTTTGTTGTAATTTGTTATACACTTTTTTCTTTTTCTCAAAAAAAAATTTTTTTTTTTTAGGGTTGATTATTCGAATTCTACATCTTTAGATGTCGAATTACTGTTCTATTGCACCTGCAATTACATGAGATGCTATTAATAATTTGAACATTAAAAATAGTCATCTGTGCTAGGCTTTGTTATAGGTGAGATAGGTTAATAGAGATCTTAGATTTAATCATGATTACAGCTAGCAATATATCAAAAGAAAATTTTAACATTAAAAAAAAAAAAGAAAAAAAAAAGGTGTAGATTAATTGAGTGCTGCGTCAAACCCACAACTGCGTACATAATTGGTATATACACACCTACTAGGAGCATTTGTATTTGGTACATGAAACTACAAACACAATAGAATTGTAATACCCGGAATTTTTATGGACTTACGATTTCTCTTTTTATTAGAAATTAGAAGTCCCCATGTTATGTTTATTAGATGTTTTCATGAAAAATTATGAATCACATGTGAAATTTGTAATTTTATTAGCCAAGGTTAGAATTTTCTTTTAAACCGGCTACGAGACTC
Organism: Ficus microcarpa; assembly: GCA_025413485.1. NCBI lineage: Eukaryota > Viridiplantae > Streptophyta > Magnoliopsida > Rosales > Moraceae > Ficus > Ficus microcarpa. Next base: position 56,148,759 of record CM046377.1, on the reverse strand, counting down.
GGAAAAAAATGCCGAGGTTGGTAAACGGCATTTTGAGTCAAAAAGGACGAAAAGGAAAGAAAAAGAATGAAAAAGGATGAAATTTTAAGAAAGTCAAAGGTTTGACCAAAAAAGTCAACTCTGACAAAAAAGTCAAAGGTTGACTAAGGACGGGTCAAAAATGTTGACCTCGAAAAATGATGAATTGCAGTATAAGAAGAGACTGCAAAAAGCTTTCAATGGTCAAGAAAGCAAAAATAAGCCGTAAAAACCACCCTAGAAATCAAGCACACCGAATCAAGAATTAAAGGGCAAAAAGGTCTCCGAAAAATTGGAGAAAGAAAGTTTTCAGTTCAATCTTTACAAGGATGAATTTTGGATCAAAATTATGGAGCACAATATTTTTAATATTTGTGTGACAAAAAGGAAAGGAAACGAATTATTTTAAAGAAGAAAAATAGCAAACAAGACCCTTATTTTAAGGGAATAAGTGTGAACCAAGTTGGTGAGGTGTGGAGCCCTCTCCATCAACCAAAGGATGCCACTTGGCTCTCCTATTTTTCAGCCATCAACAGCCCCCATTCTCTCCCTTAATGGCCGGCTAACAACAAGAGGAAATGGAAAGGAAGTGGCTTGGTTTTGGTGACTAAATGGTAGTCCAATCCCAACTAACCAAATGAGCATGTGAACTTGTGATTTCTCTCCCCAAAAATCCGGACACACAATGGCCTTGGCTTCCCCATAAAGTTCGGCAATTCAATGGAAAAGAAAGAAAAGAAAACAAAGAAAGGAAAGGAGGAGACAAGCTCCTTGATTTAAGGACAAGCAACCAACTACTCCACTTTCTCCACTCCAAAAGAATTCGGCAGCCATCCCCATTTCTCCTTCAATATTCGGCTGCACACAAGGAAAAGCAACACATGTGATAAAGCCTTAAAATAAGGAGGAAAGTTGGTCAACAAAGCAAGCTAATCTCCCTCACTTTTTCCCACAAAATCAGCTACTTGTCCCCCCCTCCTTTCCCTTCATTTTCGGCAACAAGCTATCACTCCCTCCCTTGGAGTTTCGGCTGCAGCTAGGAGATGGAAGAGACATGACATAAAGCCAATTTTTGAGGAGGAAAGCAAGACATCAACCCTTCCTTTCTCCCATCACCTTCGGCAACCCACCAAGCAGCAAAGTGCTGCCAGTTTTCAAGAGAAAACCGTGGGAGAGAGAGAGAGGAAGAGAAGGAAAAATCTGGAAAAAAAAATCAGGAGGGTTTGTGCATGTGTTCTTCGGTTTTTCTAAGGGAGAATCAAGAGAAATTTGTGAGCCATGGAGACCCATTTTTGGGGCACAAATCTGTGAGTTTGGAGAGTGAAAGAAAGAGAGAAAATCTGGAAAATCTTGAGGGCTAAACCATGTGATAAGTTCGGTTCTAGCAAGAGGAACCAAGGAGAAGATTTTTGGTGCTTCTTGGAGCCAGAAATCCGTGAGCATGGAGAAGGAAAAAGGTGAGTAAAAACTTAGATTTCTCATCTTGTAAAGCTCGGTTTTGATGAGCAAGAAAGAAGCTAACAACAAGTTATTGGATTCCTATTTTTCTTGCAAAAATCCGTGAGCCAAGAGGAGGATTTCGGATCCCATGGAGGAGCCAAATCCGTGGGTGAGCAAGCCAAGAAGAAAAATGGGATTTTCAAACCCTAACTTGGGTTAAGGTAAACCCTTAAACTAATCTTGGATTTAAGCTCAAGATAAGCATTTTTATGATGGTTTAAGATGGGTTTGTAAGGACATAAGTCCATCTCTTTTTCAGCCAATGATTTTCGGTGTATGTGCTTGATAGGGATTAGGGCTTGGTTGGCTTGTTTTATGATGTTTCTTGCATGATTTTTATGCTTGAAAAATTGATAGGATGCATGCTAGATGTGTTATTTAAGTTCCCTAAGTTATGGTCAAAAAAATCTGCCAAGCAGTGGATGTATGGCTGCTTGTATAAGGTTGTGTGTGATGCTAGTTGATGAATGATGCAAGGATAGAACAATGCAACCCATAGGACGTTTTGTGGGCTGCATGGGCGTGAAGGATGGGCAAGAATGCATGCATGGGACGTTAGACACGTTATTTGATGTATGTTTAGGCTCCCGATGTGATCGGTTGAGTTAGAATCCGCAGACTAAGACGTAAAACCGGATTAACAACCGAAACTGCCATTTCGGAGTCGAAACTGGCCAGTTTCGGGAAAGTGAAATTATCGGGCCCTTAGAGGCCGAACGGGTTAAAAGTTAAAACACGAAAGTTGTTCGGAACAACTTTTACTAGAGGACAACGTGGACAGAATCTTAAAAAAAGGCTCCAAAGGCCTTCATTTTTATGAAATCCCGTGGCTAACTCCTGGAGCTAGTTTCACTCCGTTTTTCAGGATCACCCAGATTCAAACGAAAACTGGTACTGATCTAGCCAGAACTGGGTTTTGTACAAAACACGAAAGTTTTAGCATTTTTCGATAGCTACAACTTTCGTGAAGACAAGTTTTTCGGAAAATGAACGGATCTTTAATCTGGGTTGTTTTTATGAAGAGTGCTCTGGGAATCCGTGAATTTCCAGCACTTGGTTTACAAAAACGTTTTCTAGAAAAATGTTAAGTGTCTCTAAAATGTTATTTTGACTACGAAAACCGTTCCAATGGCGATTTTCAGTCCGTAATGATTTTATGAAGTCCCGTTTTAAGAAAATGAATTTTTAGAGTTTTTGGGATTATACACCCAAAGCTCTCGAGTTAAAGAGAAAAATGAGATTTTCCATAAGTTAAAGGAAAATGAGATTTTTCAAGAAGAGAAGTGGAATTTTTAAGAGTTTAGAATTGAAATTCCACATTTTTTCCAAGAAGTAAAGAAAGTAATGATTTTAGACAAGTATTTTCAAGAGTAATGAAGTAAGAGCTTTTTATAAGCAAATGAGATTTTTGGAAGATAATTATATAATGTTTTTCCAAAAATAATGAAATGGAGTTTTAAGGTAAAAATGGGTAATCAAGCCGATTACGAACGGTAACCGGAATTATATCCGAGTTACGGGGCTAAGCCCAAAGCCCAACGTTAGACCCAAAGGGGGTTGACCTTAGTTGACCACATGTTGACTTGGGTTGACCAAGAGTTGACTTTAGGGTTACCCAATATAACCCTAAAGGATACCAAAATTTATGAAATGGGCTAAGACCAAGGGTTATTGAAGAGATAATAGCCCAATGGATTATGAATCAAGTAAAAGTAAATTATAAGCCCAAGATGAAGGAAGTGACCAATCAGGCTTACAAGAGATATTAAAAGGGACATATAACACACACATCTAGGATTGCTCATAGATGTTGGTTAGGATACCAACATCATGTGTCGCGATTTATAGTAAGATAAGTTAATCTTATCTTACACCTCCTTTGAAACAGGATTATGAACCTGTTGAGATATCGCAAGGAAGGATGTACGTCAAGAGCATAGGACCTAAGGTAAGTACAAACCTCACCTGTGGTATGGAAAAATAATATGTATGTTCAAATATGCTATGTTTTATGAACGAAATGTTAAGTATGTATGATATAGTGACATCATGAAGTATGCTCACTAATGATAAAAAACTTGGTAAAAATACACAAGTAAGGTGTCGTACCAACCTCCACCAAAGTGGAGGATTTTTATGTTAAAGTTATGGATTCGCTCTCTCGTTTTTGTAAGAGGGTGTAATCACTTATGTTTCCTGGGTACAGTTAGGGACTTGCAATCCCATCTAACTGTATCTAGAAGCGCGCTATATGCTAAGGGTACGTACACTATGGGGCCCATAAGAAAGATAAGAATGTTAAAAGAAATGCATAAATGGAACATAAATGGTTCATGCATATGTTTTTATGATGGAGTATGTTTCAAGATGTTTAAATGAAAATGTTTTTGTGAGATCGCGTTTGTACTTGCTGAGCGTTAGCTCATCAGATATTCCATACTGCAGGTTGAGATAAAAAGCTTGTAGCTTTACTTGGTGGGCTTGGAGATGATGCAGCGAGTGAAGGGCGGTGTGGGATACCACTACGCAATAATTTCCGCATATGTTTAAAGTTATGAAGTTTTCATGTATGTTTAAAAGCCAAGTTATGTTTGTATGTATGAAATGTTTCAAGGTATAATGCATAATTTTAGTGCATGGGTTTCAAGTCAAGATTTTAAAATGAAATCCAAATTATGAAGTTCAAAGAAAGCTTTAAAAACGATGTTCAAAAGAAGTTTCAAAAAAAAAAGGTAAGTCAAAAAAAAAAAAAAATTTTTTATTCCTCATTTTAAAGTAAAGTAAGTATGAAGTATGAATGTGACGGTTCCGGCGCCCCGCATCCGCGCGGTCGGTCCCGCGTGGGTGTCAGGTGGGTGGCTCGGGGCGTCACAAGAATATACATGCATGGAAAAGCAATTAGCAAATAGATTAAGATGTAAGATAAAAAAGGACTAAGTGCGATTATTTGTTTCTTTTTTTCCTTTGATTTTTAACCCCCAAAAAAAAAATCTAACAAAAATGATTAGATATGAAACTAATTCTCTCTTTTTTTCGTTCTATTTTTGAACGAAAACTTGAATTTAAAACAGTTGTTGTAACAATTTCAAAATTCGGAAAACAAAGATCCTAATCTCTAGGTATAGATAGATTGATATAAGATAAATATTTGGTAGTGCTAATAATATGAGGATAAAAAAAAACAAAAAAACAAAAAACAAAACAAAACAAAATAAGATAGTCAAGGTGTGACAAAAAAGGAGTTGAGGAATACTGATTATTGCATCTTGGACTTGAGATCAAATTTCGTATCTCATCTCTCATCATACACGTGTCAATACACATCATCGGAGAACACGATATGAGGTACAATCTAGCCCAAGGCTTAAAACGAGTCATCAAATGACTCCCAAACGAGTCACTACCGAGTCAGAAAGAAGCTGCTTAATAGTTCTCCCAAACAACTCTTTGGCCAGTCATTGACTAGACCTAATCCGAGAATAATAGAGAATCTTTCGGATAATTATCATAATTACAAGATTTGCTTAAAGTCACCAAAATTTATTGAGCGGGTCCTGCCTTTAAATATGATAGAATTTGGAAAGCGAAATGAACAACTATTCATACCCCACTTTGAAAATGCTATTTGCAAAATCCCAAAAACACACGTCACACGAGTCAAATATATATATATATCATAAAATATTTATTTATTAAATTAAATATATGTTTGTTGGCTTTATTGCCCAACCCCCCCCCCCCCAAGTCCAAGTCCAAGTCCAAGTCCAACTGGATGCTTGATAGTAAAAGTAGTAGTCGTTAATCAAAGTAGTATCACGTAAGTCTCCAAACGAGGAAATTTCACTCACCAAACTCGTGACATTCGTTTTATATTATTATATATATTAAATATTGAATATTAAGTATCGTAGGAGAAATGTTATTGTTAGTTGAAGACGTTCTTTAGGGTTTGGTGATTAATTTCTTGTTGTCTTGCCTTTTTGGTATACTCCATGCTCTCTCTCTACCCCTCATCCTCTAATTGGTTCTCTGTGCTTGCATTCATACATTTTTGTTGTAATATGTTATATACTTTTTTTCTTTTTTTCTAAAATATTTTTTTGAGGGTTGATTATTCGAATTCTACATCTTTAATTGGTTCAAATTTAGGATTTGGATAATCTTTCCAGCCCTAAATATATTTGAATTTGGTTTTGATAATTTAAATATATTAATTTAAAGCACAATATCTAGTCACCAAGGAAGTGGATAATACTAATATCATTCAAATTTAAATTTAAATATGAATTTCACTTGTGATTAAATTCCCTCATCCAAGCCTATAAATAAGGGGCTTTCACACAAGAGGCATCGAAAATCTCTTCCTCCTCACAATCGCTTACTTGGAGCAAACCCTAGGTGCAAAATCGCCCAAGAGAGAGAGAGCTTCATTCCGAGAGATCAAGATTGTCCAAGAATCACTACCGGAATCTTTCTGCTGCTTCATGCCGCCTTCACATCACTAGAATTGAGGCTTTTTCCCCTATTTTCCTGTTTCCAATTTCCCCTACTTCTTATCTCTCCCATTCTTGGCTTATACGAGCTTTCTTGTATTTTTCTATATAATAGTGAAGGCTCTTGAAGCACCTGTAGGGGATGTAGCTCATAAGATTACGGGTGAACCTCTTCAAAATATTATGTCTCCGCTCTCTTTAATTTTCTGTATTTATTTTATTGTTAAATGCGCTTGATTTGATACCAACTCACCGTAATCCAATCAGTCATTGACCCTTGATACAAATTTGTTTGTAGATTTCACCCTCTACATCTAAATCATTTCTACACCAAAAAACCAAAAGGATACAATCTATAGTGTTGAAGTCGAAATACACAGTTCGAATCTGTTTGTTTTCAATTAATAAAAATAGAGATTATTACAAATAACAAACCCCCCCTCGCTCTCTTCCACTTTCCCAGAAAACACTGGGAACAAGAAAGAGAAGCAACACATCACAAACAAACAAACAGGCACACGCAACTATATACATACATATATATATATATATATAATTATCTATCATCTATAAATATATTATAAATGAGAGTTATTTAAAAATTTTAGTCTCTTTATTTTGTCTTTTGATTACTTTTTTTTTTTTTGGTTATGTATCTTTTCTTTGTTTTATTTTTTATTTTTACTTTTTTTCACAAGAAGTTTTACATATCTATAGTTGACTCATTTAAGTATTTTTTATTTTTTCAATATATCCCTATGTAAAATACCTTTTTTTAAATGTCTTAATAAATTTTTTTCTTACAATTATTCAAATTGTTATGTTTCTTTTTAATCACTAATTACTTGATTATGTTAAACTTTTTTAGGGGATAATACATAAATTAAAAAAGATATTAATTTTTTCAAAAATTTAACATCTACTATTTTTATATAAAAAAAATTACATTTGTATTTTTTTAAAAAATTTAACACATTAAACCCACACGTGCGAACATACCTAAAAACTGGTAACTGTATGAATATGTGTACGTGTGTGTGTATATATATATATATGAAACGATTTATCACTTCTTCTCTCTCTCTCTCTCTCTTTTTTTTTTCCATCTTCTTCTTGTTTTTGTCTTTGCCATAATTTGTTTCCACCCCAGTTTCTGCTATAACATCTTTTCAAAAACTACCCTTTTGCTTTTGTTTTGTTTTTTGTTTTTTTGTTTTTTGTCTTTTGTTTTTTGTTTTTGTTTTTGTTTTTGTTTTTGTTTTTGTTTTTTTTGTTTTTTGTTTTTTATTCTCTCTTCCTCTTACTTGCATGTTATTGTTGTTGAAAAGAACTGAAAGTAACCGGAGAAATGGGTAGAACTCAAGTATCAAGAATAGCAGAGAAATAAAAACACCAAAAGTCTTTTTTTTTTTTTGTTTTTTTAAAGCTGATTCGAGTATTTTGCTAGAAAATAGAGCATGATTTTGATGGGATTGTTTAGGCTTCTTTTGTTACTACTTACGTCTCATTTTGTTTTAGCCTTCTCAGACACCAAAAATGAAGAACAAGTGGTGAGGATGTTAATGGAGTTTAAAAAGTCTTCGGTTGAGTCAGATCCCAATGGCCTGTTACGCAACTGGAACCTTTCTTCTTCAAGTCCCTGCTCATGGTTCGGCGTTTCCTGCTCCTCCGACGGCCTTGTCACCTCCCTAAACCTCTCGAACGCCGGTCTCTCCGGCACCCTCCACCTCTCTTACCTCGCATTCCTCACACAAGTCAACCTTCAACACAACTCATTCTCCGGCATCGACTCCGATGATCTCTCCGCGGCTTGCGCCTTCGAGACACTGGACTTATCCTCCAACAACATCGCTGTCTTCCCTCTTACCGATCTCCGACTCTGCGATCGCCTTCGACGCCTCAACCTCTCTCGCAACTCTATCAGCAGCGGACTACATTTTGGTCCTTCTCTGCTGTCGCTTGACATGTCTCGTAACCGGCTTTCGGAGTTTATGCTAATGTCTGATGACTGCCGGAACCTGAAGTTCCTCAACTTGTCTGGCAATAAGATCAACGCTGTCGATGTCGTGAGTACTATTACCGCATCTTGCATTAGTCTATCAAATCTTGACTTGTCTTATAATCTTTTATCTGGACATATGCCGTCTTTGTTGGTGGCCAATGCTCCGGAGTCCCTTGACTATTTGGAATTGTCGCACAACAACTTCTCCGGCGAATTCTCTGCTCTCGATTTCGGCCGTGGCTGCGCCAACCTGACTCACCTAAAGCTGTCTCATAATGCGCTCTCCGGCTCTGAATTTCCGGCAAGTCTAAGAAACTGCTGGCTTTTGGAGACACTTGACCTCTCTGACAACAAGTTGCAAGGCAAGATTCCCGGTTCTAGCTTGGCAAGTTTGGGGAATTTGAGACAACTGTATTTGGCTCATAACAATTTCTCCGGCAAAATACCTTCGGAATTAGCACAGATTTGTGGGACTCTTGTGAAGATTGATCTCTCATCAAACAGTCTCTCTGGTGAACTGCCTTTGAGTTTCGGAAGCTGCTCTTCTTTGGTCAGTTTAAACCTTGGGACAAACCAACTCTCTGGGAATTTTATTACTACAGTGATTAGTAAACTTCAAAGTCTGAGGTTTCTGTACTTGCCATTCAATAACATGTCTGGTCCTGTGCCTCTGTCTCTCACCAATCGTAGTCAGCTTCAAGTGTTGGACCTCAGCTCCAACGCCTTCACGGGAAACATCCCGTCCGGCTTCTGCTCCTCGTCCTCAGCTTTGGAAAAGATACTTCTGCCCGGTAACATAATCTCAGGTACAGTCCCAGTGGAGTTTGGTAATTGCAAGAATTTAAGGACTATTGATCTCAGTTTCAACAATCTCAGTGGTCCGATTCCTATGGAAATTTGGCGGTTACCCAATCTTTCGGACTTGATCATGTGGGCCAATAATCTCAGCGGTGCAATCCCCGAAGGGATTTGCACAAATGGAGGGGGAAACTTACAGATGCTGGTGCTCAACAACAATCTGATCAACGGAATGATTCCAAAATCCATATCCAATTGTACCAATATGATGTGGATTTCACTGTCTAGCAACAACATCACCGGAGAAATTCCTCGTGGAATTGGCAACCTTTTTAACCTTGCCATCCTGCAGATGGGAAACAATGCTCTATCCGGACAGATTCCTGCAGAGCTCGGCAATTGTCGGAGTCTCGTTTGGATTGATTTGAACAGCAATGAGTTGTCCGGTTCCATCCCCTCTGAGCTCGCAGACCAAGCGGGGCTGGTTGTTCCTGGCATTGTTTCAGGGAAGAAGTATGCGTTCGTGAGAAATGAAGGCGGAACTGCCTGCAGGGGTACCGGAGGACTTGTTGAGTTTGAGGGTGTTCGCCTTGAGAAATTAGAGAGATTTCCCGCGGTCCATTCCTGCCCTAGAACAAGAATTTACTCTGGGACGGCGTTCTATCCTTTTTCTAGCAATGGTAGCATGATTTACCTCGATCTCTCCTACAATTCCTTGTCGGGAACCATTCCTGACCAGCTCGGCAACATGAACCATCTGGAAGTGTTGAATTTGGGACACAACTTACTAACTGGAAATATTCCAAGCAGCTTTGGCGGATTGAGAGCGGTAGTAGTTCTCGATCTCTCTCACAACATCCTTAATGGATTAATTCCCCAGTCGTTGGTGACTCTCTCCTTTCTCAACGACCTCGATGTCTCCAACAACAACTTGACCGGTCCCATCCCCTCTGGGGGTCAGCTTACAACTTTCCCTGCATCTAGATACGAGAACAATTCGGGTCTTCGCGGCCTTCCCTTGCTGCTGCCTTGTGGCGGTCGAGACTGCCCGATGGTTAACAACACTTTAGTAAGAAAGAATTCTGAGGTAAAAATCGATTGGAATATCTTAAGTGCCGAATTTGGATTAATTGTTGGGTTTGTAAGCTTCATTGGCCCCCTTGTGTTTTGCATGAGATTGCGGAAGTTGTTCTTCGAAACCATGGAGGATGTTGCTTACAGAATCCTTCCGTTAACTGTGACAAGGAAGTGGTTGTCTTGGACGACTGCTCGTTGATTAACAACATACACGTACCCTGTCTCTCCCTTCAGTTTCTAGTGTTGTATTTCTAATAAATGGCATGTAACATTAACATATATATATATATATATATATATATATGTGTGTGTGTTGTTATCCTTGAGTCTACTACATAGATGAAAATTATTACAAGGTATGCTTCACTTTTCATGTAACTTTTTCCCCCTCTAGTTTCTTGTGTTGGATTTCTCAGGAGCAAATGTTATAACAGGGCTTGAGACAGCAACCTAAGTTTGTTCCATATAATAAACAGAGGCCGAAATTGTAGACTAAGATTTAGCAATTTTTATTCTCCGAAAGATTTTCATTATGACAGTCATCGGTCCTTATAAGGGAAAAAGTAAGCTATATAGTTTTAATGATATGAGGCTTTTTGGAGTAGAGTCTAAGAGTAAAACCGTGCAGACCGAGATTAAAAACAGACAATATCACATCAAAGAAAGACATAGGTCGTCATAAATGGTGTCAAAATTTATATCCAACCAGAAGTGTGGTCAACAAGAATGTTGGACTCTAAAAGGAGGGGTGATTGTAACAGTCATCAGTCCATATAAGGAAACTAAGAAGCTGTGTAGTCTCATATCGTTTAAAAATGAATATATGTGATTATTCATAAGTAAAGAGATCATCTTCTAATTATATGAGGTCTTTTGGGTAAAGTCCAATAGTAAAACTGTGCAATCTGATATCACTTGAGAATGAATATATGTAATTATTCATAAATAAAGAGATCACCTCCTAATGATATGAGGTCTTTTCGGTAAAGTCCAAAAGTAAAACTATGCGGATTGAGATCAACAGTGGATAATATTATACTAAAGGAAAGTATATATGTCATTACACTCATGGACACGAAGTAAGCAAGTACAAGGCTCCTTTTAGCTACTAACAACTATCTAGCTACATCGCATGTTCCACATCAGTCTCCTCTTCGAGCATTGGTCTCTTTCCGATCGAATTGGAGAAAATATGATGTTTAAGTTAGAATCTGATAAGTAATAAAATCGAAATTTTCTATTAATAAGCAAATAAGAATTTCGGAACCTGATTTCTTTGATCTACAACAAGAAATTAAGTTGACAGTTTCTTTCATGATCAGCATTTGCAATGTACTGGTCCTGCAAAAAGTGTGCTTAAAGAGGTAAATCTCAAATAATGTCAAATATGTTCTCATTCATCAGTTTATTGTCCAAGACTACTTTAGCATTTCATAAAAATCTCTATCTCTTTATTATTTTTTTTGGTTCTATTCCGCACGCTTGCTAACTAGCGTAATATGAATAATCCAGAGAGGCACTTAAGACCATTTTATAAGGCGAGTCAATAATTTTTTAAGCGTTGACTAGTTGGTATAGCAATTGATGTGCGTATATTTATACACTTTTTTTTTTTTATCCTTTCTTTTCTTATTTATTTTCTTTTATGTTTTTATCCTTTATCTTTTTTTTAATCTTTTTCATTTCTCATTATCTATATATATACACACATACACATAATCCTCTATATATCTATTGGAAAAACTTACATGTTTTATTAATGTGGTTGAAAAGGGTTAGAAGTTTTGTCTAAATTTTTTTGAAATTTTGTTAGAAGTTTTGGTTTTTGTTGTTTAAGTTTCGTATGGAGTTTTGATTTTTTGCTTTTTTTTTTTTCTTATTTTATCATTTTGTACTTTTTTTCTTTTCTCTTTTTTTTTTTTAATAATTTTCTCTTTTTAAACTCTTATATCTTTTACATAATATATTATTCATACACGCGAAGTGCGTGTTCAACTAGTATTCTAATAAAACAAACAAACCAACCAAATTCCCAAAAAAAAAAATCTATAGAGAATCATATTAGGGGGTGTTTGGTGAATGAGTTTAGTTTAAAATTTTTAAGTTTCAATAGTAATTTTTTAGAAAAGATAAAAAAACTTTTTCAGAAAAGACAAAAAACTTTTTCAGAAAAAGATAAAAATCATGATGAAAAAAATACAATTTAGTTTAAGATAAGATGGAAACCAAACTCACCCTTAGAGTTGACAAATACTAAAAACACATGTTAAAACACTAATAATATGTACCCAACCCCGATTCTATTAGGATTTGTGCCTTATAATGAACACATTTAATGTACCAATAACAATTAGTTTGAAAAAAAAAAAAAAATGGGATTCATTTCATTTAATGGTTATCTAAATTACTATCATGGGTTTGATTGTCTTTCTTCTACTATGGAGGATATTGTTAACAATTGGAAATCTCACGGCATTATATTTGTGCTGGACAAAGAAACTGTGCCAGGTATTTGGAGGTAGCCTATAACGTTATGTACCATGCAGTGAATGAATACAAAGGCTCCAAGGCCTGTAGCATCGGGTTTAAATCGCGTGCTCCTGTAACGCTCAACTCCTTTATTCATGAAAGTGAGTCGAATTCACTGTTCTCTTCTCTGATGGATTAGCCTTATTGAATATGCGACAACTCATTTCAATATGATCAAGGCATTGACATTGCTAACCAAGGATTGACTCGAACAGAGCTTTTGTAATATTCGAATTTTCCATATACAATTTCCTTTTAAGGAATTTTTTTTCACCTAACGAAAATATTTGTAAAAAAGCTCGGTTTAGGGCTTTTGAAAGGTTTTGTGAATTTTAATGGGTCGAGAAGACTCAAAAATTATTTCTAAGCTCGAAAACGGACCTTTCAAGTCGAAAAGGCCGAAACGGTGCAAAAATTTACAAAAGTCAACTTTGACCGAAAAAGTCAAAGTTTGACCGACAAAAAGTCAAAGGGTTGACTTTACGAGATTTTTCAAGTACAGTGCGGAAGGAGTTCCGAGAATAATGTTTTGTGAACTAGATAGCAAGAATAAGCCATAAAACGTCCCTAGAAAATCAAGCACACCAAGTTTAGTTTAAGGGCAAAAAGGGTTCGGAAAAATTGAGAAAAATACTTTTCGATCCAAAATTCACACAGATAAATTTTGTACTTCGGTACTATATAAAAATATTATGTTTTGGGGAACCACAATATTTGAATTATCTGTGTAGCACAAAGAAAAGAAAAAAATAGAGTTTTAGAGAGCAAAATAGCCAAACAAAGCCTAAGCAAGGGAGGACAATTGCCCATACCCATGATCTCACCATCCACTGACTCTAGCTTGCACATGTGGAGCTTCCCCCTCCACACACCAAGTTCGGCAGCCATAGGAAGGGAAGGGAAAAAGCCATTTTTTGGGGCCAAAAAGGTGATCACCCAAGCTCCCCCTTTGCCTATAAATACCCCCTCATTTTCCCTATTCCTTTTAATGTAAAATTGCAGCCAAACTCTTGAAAAATTTCCCTAGAAATTCGGCAGCAAGAAGAGTGAGAGAAAGGAGAGGAAAAACCAAAAATTTTTGGGACTTTTGATCCTTGGGTGTTCGGTTTTGCAAGGGTGAGAGCAAGGGAAAAGTTGAGAAATTTTTAGTGGGTTTCTAGGGTTGTGGCCGACCAAGAGAGGGAGGAGAAAGAGTGAGTGAATCTTGAAATTTTTTTGGGGCTTTTCATCAAGAAGGGTTCGGCTTGGAAGAGCAAGCAAGAGCCAACAAAATTTTTGGTGTTCACCCCCTAGTGTGGCCGTGAGTCTAGTGAGCAAGGGAGGAAGATTTTGTGACCAAACTTTAAGCTTTGGTCAAGGTAATTTCTTGAGCCCTAATCTTCCTTATTTTGAGCTTAATTTCAAGTTTAATTTGAGGATTCGATTGGGTTGTATAGACGTAAGTCCGATTTCAATTTCGTGCCCTAATTTTTGGTGTGTGCTTGGTTTGCTAGATCTAGGGTTGGTGTGGCTTTAAATCTCACTTAATTTGTGTTGATTTGTGAATGATTTTCATGCTAGAAAACTTAGGTTGTGTGTCCCCAATTTGTGGTCGAAATCTACCCCTTTGGCAGCCAAGAAAGCATGTTAGTTTTAGGGTTGATTTTGTGATGATTGTATGTGTTGTATACAAGATTAGAACCAAAGCAACCCTAGGTTTATGATTTTAATTTTGGGTTGCATGGACTGTATAAGACGGCTTATGGGTTTTAATGGGATGTTAGAAAACACTGTGTGCTTAAATCGTAAGCTCCCGAAGTGGTCGGTCTAGATAGATTCGCGAAATAGGACGTAAACCGGACGTAAATCCAAAACTGTCAAATTCGGATTCGAATATGACCAGTTTCGGAAAAGTGAAATTTCAAGACCTCTAGAGGCCGAACGGGGTAAAACTTAAAACATGAAAGTTGCTCGGAACAATTTTTACTAGAGAGCAGAGTGGGCGGAATCTCGAAATGAGGCTTCAACGGCCTTCATTTTTAGCAAAAACCGTGGCTAATTCCCAGACCCAATTTTCACCTAGTTTTTCAGGGTCAGCCGTTTTCAAACAAAAATTGGTATTAATACAGGCAGAACTAGATTTTTTGCAAAACACAAAAGTTTTAGCATTTTTTGAGAGCTACAACTTTCGTGGAGATAAATTTTTCAGATTCTAGACGGATTTTTAAACTGGGCACGTTTTAGGGAAGGTGCGCAGGGAATCCAAAAATTCCTGCACCTTAGCTTTTGCAAAATGTTTTCTAAAAATTGTAAAAGTGTTTCTAAACTGTTATTTTAGCTACGAAAACTGTTCCAAATGTGGTTTTCGACCTTTAACGACATTTACAAAGAGTCATTTCGAAGATCGAAATTTTATAAAGAGTTCTAAGGATTTTTAAGTAGAATCTTTTAAAAGTACAAAAAATTAAAGAAAATGATAAGTTAAGATAGTTAAGATAAGAAATGGAGTTTTGAGAGAAGAAATGAGTTTTCAAGATAAAAATGGTAATCAAGCCGATTACGGGCCGTAATTGGGAATAGGACCCGAGTTATCAGACTTAGTCTGAAAAGCTCAAAATTGACAAGGGTTGACCAGTATTTGATCAATTGTCAACTTTGGTTAACCCAACAGTTAGTAAGAGGTAACCTTAAGGGTTATCCAACGTAACCCTAAGGTAGACCAATAAATTAGAAATGGGCCAAGAAAAGTAGTTTAAGGAGATTAACCCCATAAGCTACAATAAGAGAGTGAAGTCCAGGTTTAAAGAAGCCCAACAGTAGATCAAGAATCTAACCAAGAGGTTATCCAACGTAGTCTCTTGAGGGGATAATCAGGTTCAAATTATTCCCAAGCAGTAAAAGGCCAAATTGGACAAGTCATTTATCTAACGAGGACATACAACAAGGTTTTAGTAGGTATGTTGGTTAGGGCACCAACATTCTACACAAGAAGTAGAATCTCACCTATGTCCTTTCTCAAGCAGGATAGGGCTTGTAGCTGTACTCCAAGGCAGGACAGCGACAGTGAGGATTTAGCAAGAGAGAGGTAAGTACAACTCCACCTACAGCATAGGCTTTAGTTGATGCTTACCCAAAGTAAGATTAGATGTATGCTAAGGGTGTATGAAATTTTGTGCTATGTGATGCTGTGCTATATGCTAATTGCCATGCTATGAGTATTAGTATGCCATGTGAAATGTTAATTTATAGAAAGCATGATCAAGTATGATTTCCATGTTAAGCATAATGATGTTGCTAGTATAAATTAGGATTGTGAGACATCATGATGCATGTTCACTAATCCCTATGAGACTAATAGACTCAAGATTGAGTTAAAGAAAAAATAAGAAAGAAAGAAGGCAAGCGAGCTTGCCGGTGTAGTACCACCCGTCCGAGGTCGGGTAGGACTATGGTGTGAGTTGGATTGAGCTGGCCGCCCCAACCGCTCCATAGTTACGCGCCGGGTACGAACACCAAGGTAAGAGCCCTAAAAGAAAGTTAAGCAAAGAAAGTAAAGATGAGCATAATTGGACCATGCATGTATAGGCATTGTTAGGTTATGCAATTATGAACGATGTTATGAATTGTTATGTGTTGTATGTATGTTAAGATAGAATTGTATACGATATGGATATATGTACGTTGCGGACGAGACAGTTGTACTTGCTGAGCGAAAACTCACTGTCTTACGTCTATGCTGTAGGTAAGCAGTCTGTCAGCAATGCATGATGCAAGGTGGCGAGGCGTGGCGAGGCGAACTGTGAAATCGTGGGATATTAATGCCGCTAAGCGTTTTGGAAAAATTAAGTACTCAGTATTATGTAATATGTTTATTTAAAGACATCTTTTTAAGTTGCATGTTTTATTTATGTATAAAAAAAAAAAAAATTCCGCTGTGTTTTGGCCCTATAAGTAAGTATGTAAGTAAGTGTAACGGCCTGTGCTAGGCGGGTCGTTACAGCTTTGATGCGCCAAACTAAAGTCAAATGAGTCTAATTATCGTCCAGACAAAAAGGCTCTTAAACTATTTTAGACAAGTCATTACTTTTTGAAGCATTTACAAGTGAACTACATGATGCCGTTTATATGAAAAAGCCCTCTTTGATCTATAACTAGAAATTCATATAGAGACAAACAGTAAAATTGACTTAGTTGGTGTTTGGTGAATGAGTTTAGTTTAAAATTTTTAAGTTTCAAAAGTAATTTTTCAGAAAAGACAAAAAACTTTTTCAAAAAAAATAAAAAACTTTTTCAGAAAAAAACAAAAACCATGATGAAAAAAGTACATCTTAGTTTAAACTAAATGGATAACCAAACTAACCCTTGGTTAAATTTTATAGATATCCATTTACTGAATATCGATAATAGATTTAACATAACAAATTATTTACAACTTACCATAGAGTAGAATTTATGCCCATTCAAAAATTTGAGCAAGAAATTCTTAAACAACACTTGATGAAACGACTGTTATTGGTATAAACCTTAGGAGCCCAACACTCTTGATCCCCAGAAGGAGTGCTTCCTTTCATACTATCTTTATTTAGGGTATTAATTAAACTTCTAAGGGGCCGGTTGGTTGTTCAGTTTGAGTTGGAAAACTAGAGTTATTTTGGTTTTGATTTGAGTTTTAAAATTGTACATTTAATCAAAAATGAATTCTTTGGAGTTCAAAGTGTAAAAACTTGAAATGTACTGGGGAAAAAAAATCCATAGGGATCTTTTTTCGTTACTCTTGTAATTCTATGCAAATTTTTTTTTTTTTAAATAGTCTCATTCTGATTTAAAAGAACCAAGTTATTGAAATTTGAGTTTTAAGTTAGTGTTTGAAATATGAATAATAAAATTGAGTTTACTTTTAAAGAGGGAAAAAAAAAAAACAGAAGATAAAAAGAATTATTTGATCAGAGTGAATCAAACACCCTCTTAACAATTATGAATAGAGTGAAACTTATTGGAGATTCTACGTTGATTTCCTTTGGTAGCTATCTAGGAACACGAATTTTGGGTTGACGGAATTAGGTGAAATTTGTTCATCGACTTTTATTTTATTTTATTTTATTTTAATCCATGTTCATTGACATTTTTTGAATAAAGCCAGAAAGTAATGGTAAGGATTAAAAATTCTTTACAAAATTTCAAAAAAAAAAATTTTAGATAATAGTAATTTGGAAATAATGAAAGTGGAAGAGAAGATAAAATTTAGGCCACTCGTGATTACAGACATAGTCTAATGGTAATTCTATATTTAAATCAACTATGACATATATAGTTTGAATCCCTCCATCCCAAATTTAAAAAAATAAATCAATAATAAAAAATAAATTAGGCCGCTCAATATCAAAGAATGAACTTGTAACTAGGAAGAATCACGTGAAACGACACAAAATCCTAATCAACTAGCAACCTTCTTGATAAAAGCAAGCCTTAACGCTTAAAAGCAAGTCTAGTCTTTGTAACACTTCCTAGCCAGTTTAGCTTTCAACTAAATCTAATTAGAACATGTCACTAATCCATACATTCATAAAATTTCACGATAATACAGAAACATTGTAAAGCTAAGATAGTTGTATGATAAGATATTAGTATAAAATATTTACAAACTTTTTATCAAAGTTTAGTCCAAAAAAAAAAAATGAAGAGTTGGTATCACAACTATCTCATATTGTTAGTACTATCTCAAAAGAAAACTGTGTAGTGTAGCCCATAAAGTTCTTTAATAAGCATTTTTTATGAAACAAGTTTAGTTTAGTATGTACATCGGTTCCGTGACATCAGGTTCCCAAAAGAGGTTCAGCCCGTCACTATGTTGCTTCCTCATTCCTTTTCTTCCTCACCTGTATCATGAAACTTTAAAGTGAGCTAAAAGTCCAGTAAGCGGAACTAGTTAAACACAAAACAATCAAAGTATAATATGTACTTAAAGTACATTTTTCAATGAATTTCATATCTTCTTACTACAAACAGAAATCCAAATCAACATTTAAAACATATCATAAAAATCTTCGAGATATGGCACATATTGGGTTTAAGCTACAGAATCACTTACCATTCATTTTCCTTAAGTTTGGCCAAACATTTTCATTACTGTCACTAGGATCCCAAACGTTGGTATCAGTCATGTCCCTTTCGGGACCCATCTGTAAGTATCAGTCAGTTCTAATGACACTATTGTAGTGGGGTTACCACATTCCATAGATATTCCCATCATTTCATAGGCCACATCTAAAATTTTCAAACTTTTAAAACATTATAAACATATCATAAAAGCTTTCATTAAACTATACTTTCTTACTTGCAAATCATAACCTTTCCAATGAAGAGAAACATTATATCAATAGTCTCATTTGAAATGTTAAACATTCGTCAAAAACATTAAAACACTATATCATATACTTTTTAAGTTTCCATGACACAGTAAGTAGAATTCCTACTTACCTCCTTAAAATTGAACTTCCGCAGAGAAATTGACTCCACCGTATCGAGAAAAGTTGATCGGGCTTGTCCTAAGATCCATGATCAAGTCATTTTGCATTTTAAAAAAAATATCTTCAATCCATTACTAGTCATATAAAATAGAAAAATATGCATTATAGTATCATTTTTTAATGTTTTAGATCATTTAAGGTCCTTTAGGATAAATTCTAAGCACAAACAAAATTTTTACCTAGTGGCTGTCTACCAGTTTCTAGTTACAGAATCCAACATTCAAAAATTCACCAAAAATCCATTTTACAACATTTTCATGTGAAATTTTGTGGGGAGCAAGATTCATAGGTCTACTTTAACTCCACAAAATTTCAACTTCAAATACAGGGTATAAATAGAGAAATGAAATTCGAAATCCTAGTACCCTGTTTTAGAAATCTCAGTCAAACATTTTCTTGTTACTAAACATACTTGTTAAACTTAGTTATTTTAAATTAATTAAGTTCGGCATTACATCCTTGGTTCAAAACCAATGACATTAGGAGGTGTTTGGTAAATGATTTTAGTTTAAGATTTTTAAGTTTTAATAGTAATTTTTGTTGACTTTTCAGAAAAGACAAAAAACTTTTTCAGAAAAAAAAAGTACGGTTTAACTTGAGTTAAACTTACATGCCAAACACCTCCAACTTATAGGAAAAAACGACATGTCTTTTATGAGGTAAACGGCAAACAAGATGTCGTTCCCTCGAGAGAAGACAATGTGAACACATAAACTGAATTTGCTGACTAGATGTCGTTTTCTTCTTACCGACCTCTGAATTAGTCATTCAAACTACAAGTCGTTTAACTAAACTCGCAACTTTAAGATGAAGAACGACACAGTAGTTAAATTTACATGTCGTATTTCAGGAAAGCAAGCTTTAAACCAGCAAACGACATGTCATCTAATTCTGTTTGAGATAAAAACAATAAAGTAGCTTAAATCATAAATACCAAAACATATAAGGGTACTTAAGCAAATAAACCTTTTTCTTTTCTTTTCTTTTCGTTTCCTTCTTTTTCTTCTCTTTCTCCCTTTCCCTGCGTTTCTGGTCCCAATTCGAAACCAAAATCCATTTTCTCCCCCAAATTCGAATCTAGGGTTTCTACAAATTTCGCATCTTCTCTTCCGATCACAATCTCACAGAGCCAAGCGGGCAATCGGAATTGATGGATCTGGAGGTGGTTGGGCGCCACGCGCTGCTGTTCGACGACGACGCCAGCGCCGCCTTCGTGAACTCCAAGGAGGCTCTGGTCGAGTGGAACTCGCTGTCCATCGATCGCTACGACGTCCGGCACCTCCTCTCCGGTCCTCCGCCGCCTCGCAGTCGCCGCCGGCCGCCGCTTCTCTCCGATGCCTCGCTCGAACCCGACCTCGATCGCGAGCGGTACCTCGATTTGCCGCCACCTTCCGATGAGCAAGAACAAGGTATGCAAAGAAGATTGGAAATTTTTGCTTAATTAGGTCTTCGTTTCGTTTGACGCATGATTTAATTGATGATTCGTTGATCATTGGTGATTCAGAAGTAGATGGTGGAGATAAAATTAGATGTATGTAGTTCTAGATGGAGTGTTATATAAATATTGATGGTTAAAGTTACTGTGATTTACTGATTAGTGGTGCTTTAGAAGAAGATAATGGAGAGAAAGTTGGATTTTGTAGTTCTAGATGGTTTTGTTTTTTTTGATATGGTCAACAAACAGTACGAGCTGCAAGGTACATAGGTCAATATCCATGGAGTGTTTTCCGCAGCCGAGTCCGTTTTGAATTTAATAAATGAATTGCTTGTGAGCTGGTTAGTTATCTTTAGCAGAATTACTCTTAATTACTTGGGAATGATTAGAATTTAGCTGGACTGGATTAGATAAAGGCTTAATTTGTGATTGCTGTGCTTGTGAAAGAAGTTCTGACTAGTACTTATAGCAAAAGGAGGAGTGGAAGCGGAAAGCAAAATTAAAAATCCTAGCTTGTCTAAATAACTGTGGTGTCTATTCAAAGTATTTGTGCACACTTTTACCGAAAACACATACACTACTTGCATCGTGTTATATGTAAAGGATTTTTGACAGTCCAAGAACAATAAAAGTTTGGAGTGCCTGTGGAAGTGCTGACAAATTCTCCATAGAGTATCTTGTTTCTGTGATTTCGAAAAAGGCTTTTAGAGCCTTGAGAGTTGGAAATTACTGAACTAGAGTTCTCGATGGTATATGATTGTGGTAAAGCTCCGTGTAAAAGTTTCTAATTTCTAGAGTTTTGGGAACCATGCGGGCACTGGGAGTGGGGGGTGGGTCCTGGGGCTTATTGGAGTCAGTGTCTTGTTTGCATCACCGTTATACTTTTTCCCAACATTTTTTCGGTTTGCAGGATGGGATATAAATTTGCTACAATACATCAATCAGAGACATGAGTAAGAATGTTCTTGTTAATCAATCTGGTGTTTTCCTTTTTGTTATATTGCCCCCTGTTTCAAACCAGTTTCTAATTGTGTATGATTGACTCTATTGTGGGTTAAAGTGGTTTTTTCGCTGTATAAGTTTGATGCTAAATTTTCTGCCTGATATCCAGACACAGGTAAAGATGTAGAGACGATGGTTGATGGTGGCTTCCGTGCTGTTTCCTTCACTTATGGAAATCCAGATGAAGTAACGGCACTGAAAAATAATGATGCTGAATCTGTTTTCCGGCCACCTTTTCCTGTGCCTGAGAGCTTAATTCAAAACCTAGTAAGTGATTTCCCTCGTATTTTAACCCCTGCCATTAATGATGCAAATATTGCTGAATGTTTGATCCTTAACCAATGTGGTCTGGCCAGATGATAATTCTCTAAGGTGCATGTGTTATTCTAAGGCTTATGATGTCTAAGTTTCAGATGCTCGGAGCAGGGATGGCGTTCTTGTGATCCAAGGGGCTGTGCAGGTGAAATTAGGATGGTAGAAATTCCTTGAATCTTACTGCTTGTGAGCAAATTGGATGAGACATAACTTCATAGGGTTCTCTTTATTGATTTTAATTGTTATCCAGAATATGTTGGTTCTATTGGTTTATAGTAGGGTTAATTTTTGTGGTTTATTCTTATTTTTTCTTTATTGGAATGAATATCATGTGAGACATAGCCAGTGTGAAATATCTTAGTTTTGACATGGGAATCTTTTTTTTCTATTTTACAGCCTCCCACGGAGAAGGTACATCAAATCATTGCACGAACTGCTATGTTTGTAAGCAAGCATGGCGGGCAATCAGAAATTGTTTTGAGGGTAAAACAAGGAGACAACCCAACATTTGGGTTCTTGATGCCTGACCATCATCTCCATCCCTACTTTAGGTTTATTGTCGATCATCAAGAGCTATTGAAGTCTGGTGTTGATGGGAAATTGCTGGAAGAAGAGAAGAAAAGTGGTAACGGATCTGATCAGGCTGGTGGTGCATTGTCTTTGCTTGGTTCTGTATATGGGTCTGGAGAGGACGAGGATGGCACAACTGAGGATCTACCAGATGCAAAATCGGACAAGTCTCGGGATACTGTTGATGTTGCTGGTAGTATGACAGTTTCTTATGGATCGGAACAGGTGGAATCTTCAGCAAATACAACTGCAAAAAATGAGGTCGTTTCAAACAATATGAAAGAAAAAGTGCATGTCATTAAACGGAATCGTAGCATTAATGCAGTCAAAAATTCCACTAAATCAGAGATGAAAAGGGATGGTGATGCCTTGGGGTCAGTTGGTGTTGCCACCAGTAAGTCGCAGGAATCTGCAATGCCTAGCACTTCCAAGACTGAACTACCCGTATTAGAGCCTCCTTCAGAATTAAAGAGAGTGGTTGAAAAGATAGTTGAGTTCATCTTGAAGAATGGCAAAGAATTTGAAGGTGTTCTCGCTGAGCAGGATCGTAAATTTGGAAGATTCCCGTTCCTTTTGCCATCTAACCCCTATCATCCTTACTATTTAAAAGTCCTTCAAAAGACTCAGGAGGTGAGTCCTGCAACGCCTCTTACTGCTGTGGGCTAGTTTACTGTTATTTCCATAAGATTTGTATTTGTAGGAAATTGATTTTTAAATCTTCACTTTACGTGCTAAGAGCACTAACGATTGAGAAGGGGACACGTCTCTCTCTCTCTCTCTCTCTCTCTCTCTCTCTCTCATACGCTCCTGTTTTGGAGTTACAAGTTTTTCCAATTAATATAGTCGTGTTGCCAAGATTCTCTCTCTGCCTTTGCATGCTCTCTTTTTGGTACTTGCTTTTCACATTATATGCTTTGATAGACATAGTGAAGTTCTCTATTATTTCTTTTATCCCCCGATTCCTTGTTTTAGATTGTTTATTTTTGTTTCTGTTTTCTTGATGACTTCTCCTTTTTCAACAGTCGAAGTTAGCTGGTAGGGGCTGTGTTTCTGAGAAGAACGAGTCAACTGGGCACGGGATAGAAAAGAAGACTACAACGCACAGAGAAAGTGATGCAGTATCCTCAGGATATGTTGATGCTGATATACCCTATGATTACGATAAGAAAGATAAGTTTCGGATGGTGCTTGGAAAGCCCAAGAAGGATGGACAAGATCCGCCTCCCAAAGTTAGCCAGCCACAATGCGAGGTAACTATGGATGCAGATGCTGCAGCAGCTATCCTTAAGGCTGCCACAAGTGGCATTAAGAATCCAAGTCTTGATCTGATCCCAAAACTATCTGGTTATGGCATTGGTCAAGGACGCAGCGATGAGAGTGGGAAATCTTTAAGCGTTGAAAGTCTCCACACATCACAACGTCGAAGTTCCACCCAAAGACAAGCCACTGTTGGGGAGCATATTGTGTTCGTCCCTGTAGCGAAGACTATTGCAAAGACAGCTACTGATGAGGCTGATTCCTCCGAAGCATCCTTGACCAGAGAACAGATGCTGAAGGCTGAGAGATTGAAACGGGCAAAGATGTTTGCAGCCATGGTAAAAAGTGGGGCAGCACCTTTAAAACCGGAGCAATTGCGTAGCTTATCAGTTGAGCCACCTGGATCTGGGACTTCTTCCCCAGGCAATGGGGTTGTGAATCCTGCTGGCAAAGAGAGGGAGGGCAGTTCAGCTCCAGTAGATGTCGACACTTCAGACAAGATCGAAAAGTTTGAAAAGAAAACTGTTGTTGAATACAATGAGCGAAGATCGAGAAGAAGTTACCGGTCAAGGTCTAAAAGAGAGGATGAAGAGGAAGAAGAAGAACAGGAGGAAGAAGAAGATGAAAGGGACCGCAAGCACTCAAGGAAGCACAGGTCTCATCGATCGTCACGTCACAGTAGGGACAGGCATAAGCACAGGAAAAGACATTCCTCTTCCAAGGACCGAGAATCTCGACACCATGACAAGCACGGAAGTGACGAGTACTCTGATGATGAGGATCGGCCCTCTCGTCGTCGGCATAAGCACAACAGCTCCTCCGATGATGGGGAGCATCGCTCCTCTAGAAAGAGGCGAAAGCATCATAGCTCTGATGACGAAGAGCATCACCGTTCAAGACGCCGCCTTAGACACGTAGACTCCTCCGATGACGAACATCAGCATACTCGAGACAGACACAAACATGGTGACTCCTCTGATGGTGAGGGTCGACACCGGAGCAGATCCACTAGACAAAGGAAACATCAGTCAGAAAGAGAAGTGGAATTAGAAGAAGGAGAAATCTGTGCGAGGTTGGATCTATCGAAGACGAATGAAAGTGAACGAGCAAGTAGCGAAGCTTCGGTAGATTTATTAAAATCGCGTCAACAAGAAAGTGCTCCATCGCAGCCCTCTGAAACCACGGTGGTCTCTGATGATTTAAGAGCCAAAATCCGTGCTATGTTGATGGCAACTTTGTAGTAGGTACTATATTTTGCCCCTTTTTTTTTTTTTTTTCCTAGTATTGTAACAACAGTTGTAATGATTTTTATCATTGATGTTAAATGAGCAAAAAGAGCATTTTTCTCTGTTCCTTTGTTCTAATTCCTAACTTCTGATATCTGATTTGAAGAAGTCGAGACTATTTTCTGAGTTCTGTGGAGAGGGTGGCAAAACTATATTGTATGATTCATTTAATTTGATGGGTGAAAATGAAATGGCTGTAGACGCGGAAGTAAAATTGGAAAAGGAAGATTTGCTTGCCAAACTTACAATTTAAACAAAAAATTATAAAATAATGAAAAAAAAAAATTATCAAAAGAAAATATTGATTTAGATGTGCATGTCTTGTATAAGCAAAATAGACGTTGAATGAAATTCTCAACGACACTGGTGGTGTTAAACACGGAAACACTCCATTACTGATAAAAGATAGATCTCATTTATCGGTCTCATATTGTGAGATCTATCTTTAATATTTTTTTTAATGCGTGATGCTAAATACTATTGGTTCTCTTTGGCATTGTTTTAGGTGAAAATATCACCGGAATATATAATCGACGTAAAGTAATTTGAAATAGGCCAAGCGCATATTAATAGCAAATTATAAAGAATCAAGTCAATTATACAAATAAGAGATAGAATTCCACCTTTGCACTTCGTAAAAAAAATGCAGATTAAGCACATTCCTATTAAGTTGCTATATGCCTATAAATTATATGCAAAAACACAACCCAAAAATTTCATTTAATAGAATAATAAAAAATTCCATATAAGAATTGATAAATATCAAGGGTACAATGTACCAAGCCAGTCAATATCTCGGACAATAATGGAGAAATAGAATAATGGAGAAATAGCTGAATACATATATCATAACAAGAACCTCTTTTTTTGACTCTAAACGAAACAATAAATTAAGAACTACAAATATATACATACAAATTCTTCATTGACCAGAACCTGTATTCATGTCCTTTCTTAAGCCTCAAGAAACGACCAACCAGCACTTGAACTGTTGCAAGGGCAGAGATACTTGTGGCAATTCATCTATGGCCCTTGTACTCAATCCCTGAAGACTTAGCACCCCCATCTGAGGACTCCGACAAGACACCCCGAAAACTGGGACATCACATGAATGTAAAACCAATCGAAACTCACCACTTCAAACACCTTAATATTAACAGTGAAGCCAATCTATTATTTCAGTTGAAATGTAAACCAAATAACAAAGTTTAAAAGGTAACTTATATATTCATGAACAGGATTTTTAATAGAAACAAAATGTTGTAAAATGGGAAAACTATAAATTTTTTTAAAAAAATAATATTATAAAATATATGTTTATATATATATGCTCATGGCCATACTATTATGGCCCGGACATGGATGAGAAAACACCCCAACCTAGGGCATTGGTTACTCCGTGAACATTCTTTGCAGCCCTGGAATCCTCTCCCACTCGCATCCGCTTTTACCGAGAGGAATTCGACGGTCCCAAATGACCGGAAATTAGGACCGGACATGTCATACATCGCCGGAACATCTCCATCAACTTTTCCTTCTTGCCAAACGTGGTTCACAACTGTGGTATTGTCTGGAAGTTGAACAGTCGCAAAGATGAATATGTATTTCTAGTAGAGATATCAAAGGCAGCGAAGCTGAGATTACCCTCTTGAAGCCGAGTCCCGTAGCTCGTTGTCGGAGAAGTGTAGGCCGAAAACTCTCCTGTCGGAACGGTGAAAAGCGATCGGAGCTTGAGAACCGACAATATATAGCTGTCGATGTTTGTGTTTATGGCCCCTCTATCCGATCCACGATCTCGAACCAGTGCCTAAACCGGCTTTTCGGAAGGCGATATCGGCTTTGCCTAAGGATTGTAGTTCCAATGGAGGGTTTTTTGGCTGGTGAAGTTGTGGGTCGTGCATGGCTGTGACATGGTTGAAGAGAGAGAAAAGAGGGTAAGAGTGAGAAAGAAGAGAAAATCCATGAATGTCTTGGCCATGATATATATTTAAATGCATATATATATATATATATACGCACACAGAGTGGAGAGTCCTTGTCCAAGTCCAAACCATGTATTTGATTTTAGCACGGTTAATTAGAAGATGTTAGTTGAAGCCCTTATACTCCTACGCTAATCCTTCTCTTTGAAATTATTAAGGCTTTTAACAAGATTTATTATATATATATATATGTTATATATGTATATGTATAAACTATAAGTTGATAATTAAAGGTATTTTTTTTTCCCCTTCTGATTGGAAATGCCATCTTCTAATCTTGATATACATAGGAAACAAATAACAATGGTGCTTTTCATTTTTTAGTAAAATGAAAGGTTTTTTTTTTAATTTTAAATAAAATAAAGGGCTTGAAATCTGAGAAGAACAACAACATTAACAATATTTAAACCTGAGAAGCGACTAGAAATTTAGAAACATAACTGGGATATTATAATCTACGTTTTAAAAATGAAAAAAAAAAAAAAAAAAGGATTAAAAAGTCTTACTAAAATAAATTGGCGAACGACATTGAAAAGGACATTATTAATATTAAATTAAAGATGACACATTCAATTCCTCTAGTTCCTCCGTTCCTTTATGAACTGCCGGTTGGTGCCTCGTTTTAAACTAATAATATTTTTTAAAATATTAAAAAATCTCCGACTTAATTAATTGGAAAAATGGAAAGATGTCAAAATGATTGCATCACATAAAGGAAGAATAGAATATCTTACCAAAATTATTAAATATGATTGTGATCTATATATTATTTTATAATCTTTACTCATTTTGTTTCCATTTGTCATCAATCACTGAATTTTCTTTTTCTCCAATATTTAGATGGCATGCAGTTAATTAAATGCAGGATATTGATTTAAAAAGGTAGGAATAACTTTTACCTAATAGTAAAAGATTGGATAAGAGAAAAGTTAAACTTCATAAAATAAGGTTTTTTGGGTCTACGATATCGTAAATTCTATCAGATATGTATTGATTAGATTTTAGTTATTTACCCCCTGTTTTTTTTTTTTTTTTAATCATAGCCTGAGCACTTTTTGAGATTGAAAAGTATTGGTCATTTTGCACTCAGCAAAAAAAAACAAAAAAAAAAAGTTGAGACAAAGGGAAAAAAAAATAATGCACATAAATTAGTTTATCGATATCCGCCATTGGCATTAATTATGAATTTTTGATAAATCACAAACACAAGAATACACAATTCACACGGAGCAGATCGATCACATGGTTTTCAGAAAAAGGACACTAATAGAATCATAAGTGGATCATACTAAGTTATCACTTGTAAGAAATTGTTGATGAAAGGGTACTTGTGGACGGACACCTACTAGTTTTTTTGGGTAAATCACAAAGACAAGAATACACAATTCTCACTAGATAGATCAACTGTAAGGCCTTCACGAGAACACTAGTAGAACTATAAATAGATCCTACTAAGTTATCACTTTTAGACAATTTCTGACTAAAAAGAAATTTGTGAACACTTAGAAAACTATTTAAAGTCATCGCTCCCCGTTGATTTGGGATTGTTATTGCTATGAATATGTGAAGACGGAAGTATCAACTAATGTAATCAAACAAATGATAATTTATTTGTTTACGTACGTCAAGAATGACACCTATTCCACAATTAAGGCCTTAAAACCCAATGGAAACAATATATAATAATAATACTTAACAGCTATTGACTAAAATGAATTACTTGTTGTAGTTATTTATCCCTACTGAAAAAGAAAATAATCTCTATCACTGTGCATGTATATTGTTGTGTTTTTGCAGTCCAATGTCAGTAGGAAGTAAGAACCTTTGATAGCATATAAGTGTTTATTTGTTTTCTTTCTAGTCAGTAATTATCTGGAAGTTATAACTTAACGGGATCCATTTATAGGTTTACATAGTTCCTTTTCCTAAAGGCCCTTCTAGTCGATCCGTCTCGTGAGAAATTATATATATGTGCTTTTACCCAAAAAAAAGCCGCTTGATGAATATACATCAACAGAGAATGAGGACCTTGTATGGTATATAAATGCACATGAATTCTCTTACCGTCAACAATTGTTTGAAAGTTTGTGACTGATCTAATTCGTAGAAAATTGTGTGTACTTACTGTGTATACTAAAAAAATATTGTTGTGTTTGTGCAATTAAAAATTCACAGCCTTGTCTCTGGCGCTTGATATTAACTATTCCAGGTCTATCTATCCTATAACGTTCTAAGTAGACAGTTTTGGTTCATCCATTAATCAAAGTACCTATTTTTAGATGAAATCTAGCATGAGAGGATAACATGTGAGGGTTTTAAGAGGAATTTAATATTGCTTAAAAAGATACAAGCAGATTTAAAACACACACAAAAAAAAAAAAAAAGAAACAAAAATAAAAACAAAAACAAAACAAAACAAAACAAAAAACCAAAAAGTCAAAAACAAAAACAAAAAAATTATATGTGAAACAACAAGTACAACAACAACAACAAAGCTTTTTTTTTTTTTTTTTTCCCCTTTAATTTTCTTTTAATTAGTCTTCCTTTTTGGATCTGCTCCTCTTGTGTCTATCTGAAGCTAGATTCCGTCCGAAAATAGACAGTTTGTTATTTATTTATTTATTTATTTTGATTAGTATAGACAGTTTGTTATTATAGTCAAAATTAAGTACTTCAAAAACATCGGGCTAACAACTGCCTTCAGCCTATATTTGGTATGAAAGAAAGAAAACAAGTGGGAAAGAAAAAGTAAAAGTGAGAGAAAATAAAAAGGGGATAAAAGATTTGTTTTTTCCTTTATGTTATTTGATAATATGAAAGGAGAGAAAATAAAAAAGTTGTATAATTATTATTTTATATATATATTATTTTACTTTAAAAGCAAGAACAAAAAATAATAATAATAATAATAATAATAATAACAACTTTAATAGTTATTTGATGGATTTTAGTTTTCCTTTCATTATTACAAATATTCAATTTATGGGTCCTACTATATTCTTTTTTCACCAAATTTTCATTTTCTTCTTCTTTTCTCTCTGACCATATATACAAGCAAATCCAGTATTTTGGCTTCGCTTCTCCCTTCCCCACTTTCTTCCTTCATCTTTTCCACCCTACCAAACAAAGTATTAAAGTGAATTTCGGGTTCAAAATTAGACAAATGGATCTCCTCGGTCAACCGATGAAAATAATAAGCCCCCATGTTTATTTTATGGCTGCCAAATTTGATACTAATTGTTATAGTCAGTCAAATATTCGAGAGGCAAAGTCGTTTTCATTAGCTCCATTAAAATTTGACTCACCTTGATCTTGGACTGATTTCCCAATTTTCACACATTTTAATTATGGCATCATCATTAATTAAGCTTGAAATTTTGGGAATAAGACAAAAGGAGTAGATAGTACGCCATTTTTTTGTTGGTATTATCAGCACAAATAACGTTTCTGTTGACTATTTGGGTGGTGAAGAAGAAAAAGTACTTACAAGTAAAAAGGAAATGTGTTTGAATTTTGTGATCAGCTATATTTTTCTAAAAACTTTTAGCGTTATTCATCTATGTCCACTGAATATTAAGATCACTCGCACTTTGTTTTCGCATTAATCATATTTTATTCACTCTATCTAAATTTCGATTAAAAAGACATTAAAAAGTAAGTTAAGTGCAGTTATGTGATCTTTTTCTATTTACTTTAAGTAAAAATCCTAATAAAATTAGCTTAGTAGTAAGACTAATTTCTCTATTTTCCCGTCAGTTTTAACTAAAATTCTAATAAAAATGATATAGTGTGGTTAAATTCAGAATTCAGAAGATAAAGTAAGAGTTCAAATTTTAGAAGAGAAATGGTAATGATATTAAAATTTAGGAATATAGATGAAAATAATCTTATACATATATATATAGATAATTTGCATTGAAAATAATGTTGTTAGCTCAAAAGCGAAATATCCTTGGAAATAGACGACTGTTTTCTCCAAAACCTCTCTCGATCAGGTCTTTAAATAATTGTCTTTTGTTGACTATTATCACATTTTTAAAAATATTTACTATAGGACTTCAACGCAAAACTGAATACATAATTAGAACTCAAACACTTACTAATTGACACCAATTAAATTAGCTTGAATTAACAACTATGAATTAGCTTCAATTAGCAACTATACGAATCAAATATATATTAACAAGTTTATCTTTTTTACAAAAAAAATCTCTAGCAGACCTTCTTGTAAAAGATCTTTCCTTAACATTTAGTATGTTGGTACTATATAAAAAAGGTGACTCCAGTAATTTTTTTGACTTAAACGTAACTTAATTTTCTGGAGCAAGTCACTTCAATAGTCTTCGATGGTTATATGGGTATCCAAAACACAAACTAGATGGATGTTTGTTGTCCCAACTGTTCTTCTTAGTCCCAATCTTGATAAGGAAAAGGGATAATTTATAACAGAGTTTTCGTGTGGTTGATTCCGAGGAATGGTGCCTCTTCCTCTATGCCTCCTATTGGTACAATTGGAGTGAGTTTGACTTAACCCATACCATAGGTATAACGTTTCACTCAACACTCTAGAATCGACAATTGAAGCACTTGAGGTTGCATTAATAGGGAATACATGACATGAATAATCTTTTCGTTGTGCAAATCAAAGAGAATGATGACCTTGGGTTGCGCCAAGTCTTAAACCAAGTGAACTTATTTTTTGTCCCATAATCACCCACTAGTATTACTATACATATATATATGATGACCTCTTGTACTTTTTTTTTATCTAGGTTTAAAAAAAAAAAAACACTTGGAAAAACCCATATAGGGCGAAGATCTTTTGTTGCCATTGGAAAAAGTAAAAGTCCTACTCCTATTAATATCAGAACCAGAAGTGAGATGAAAGTTATAATCTATGAATATTGATATATATATTCTATAAAAGTAAATTAAAAAAATTCTTTTTATTTTGATCTTAATTAATTGTTTCTAATTTACCGGTTCTTATTTCTTTTGAAATGATTAGGGGTCAGTTAATAAAATAAAAATTTAAAATAGACAAAATAAAATATATAATTTTATAATTATTCCGAATCTTTTTCAACTATTTTAAATATTTCATATAAAGAAGTTAAAATTTTTCAAATTGTATGAAAAAATTATTATTGAAAATGATGAAAAAAAAGTACTATATAGTATTATTGATATTAAATATTAATATTCCATTATTATATTATTCTTAAGTAAACTTTGAAGAATAAAAATGGAGATTTTTATTTTCATTACTATTTCGTATTACACTAATTTATTTATTGATAAAGCAAAGACAAATAATTATACTAAAACCAGTATTTGATCTAAATCATAAAAAAAAACCTAACTTATCCCCAATAAAGTTATTTCTCTTGAGGTTATTTTGAAATTTTATTTTGAAACTAATTGATTGTCTTTTATTGTAATATAATTTTAATATTAGACTTCTATTTTTTTAGAAAATGATCTAATCTTCAAACTCTAACATCCAAAGTTTAACTTTAACATAAAATTAATAAGGAGGAATTACTAAGATATCTTTTAGAAAATTATTTATCTTGGTGTTTTGGATCCGACTTGTATGTATCATATTATTGAAACTAATAGGAATTGAATCATTTGGCAATAAAAAGTTTGATTCAAAGGGAGAGGGAGAGGCAAAAATTAGAACAAAAATATCATTTGATTCTTCGATCCTCAAGAAAAAAAATAAGCAAAGTTTCGTCGTTGAATGAGATCTGGGAATTTCATGAAAAGCAACAATCCCTACCACATAATAATGCACCTATACGCCTTAATCCACGTTATTTCGACTGGATGACCAAGGGCATTAGGTCGCTTGACTTTGACAGTCAAATTTGGACAAAAAACAGGCATCGCTATCATGCTAGATTGTCATTGACTCATATATATATATATATATATATGTATTAATTTATCAATGAAACTAGCTATGGACTTTTGGACCAAATATATATGTATTAATTTACTTATTTAAAGAAATACTATATGCAATGAGCTTACGTACTTTAACCCAGTAAAACCTATTTTTATTTTTATTATTTAAAGATTCTTATAGCTACCAAGTTCAGTTCTATTCTTCACATTTTCCGTTTTTTTGATTATTTTTCCACTACAACATATGTTATGTTATCTAAATTTAATAAATATAACAAATACAAATTAAAATACTAACATTAATTTCTGTTGGACTTTCTGCTTTAACCTGTTTTTCCAAAAAAAAAAAAAAAATTACAGTTTATTTCACAAAAAAAAATGAATTTATTACTTAAATTGTGAATTTAAGCATATGATCCAAACGGATCCTTAGCAATTAATTACCAATATTTACTTGGAAGATAACCAATGTTATCAGAAAACGAGATAGCAGATATGAAATAACAATGACCTTGATATCTCACTCCATTAGCAAGATTTGATTCTTGTGTTCTATGATTCATGTTTTCTTTCATGTCCCTGAACAATATTATGTCTGTTAATATAAATTTCATATCAATTAAAATGTTATATTAAATCAATTAAAGGATCATGACATGAAACTTAACAGAAAGTGTGGATATGTGAGCCAATTCACTTTTAGCCAATGATCCATTTGCTAACTCATTTATTTCGCCATCAAATATTGGCAATTTCTTCTAGATTGTTATTTTAGCCGTCTTCCATGTTGTGAAATTAAATACGTTCATACTACTTTAATTTGTTTTCTTTCGCAACTTAAAGGTTTTTTTTTTTTTTTAATTAAATAGTGCCTCTCTTGTTTGGATCTAACAAACTAATTTCCCTACTCCTCACGCTCGAATTAATTAAACACTTACCCTTATCCTTACGGACCTTACCTAACCATAATAAAGTAATCTATATTCAAACATATATTTATAGAGGTCTATGGCATCCCTCTCATTCATCATTTATAACGTGACCTATATTATATTATACCAATTAAATAATTTAAATAAAATATTTTTCAATGATAACTGTCATTTTCACCAATATATAAATAATACCATATAATTAATTGTTACAAATTTTTAGATTAAAAGTTACAAATACAGCATGATACGCGATATTACATACAAAATATTATATATATATATATATATATCTCACTTATTAAAAAGAAATTAAAATCGTCTTTTCAAATCTTAAAACTCATATTCAAACTCCTCTCACCTGCTGAGTTGGTCTAGGGGAATATTCAAACATTATATATAGTGGTATGGAATTTGCCAGTTTTGATAATATCACGTCAACACGGTCTCATTTATTTAATTTTTGTTGTCGTCGTCGTTGTTGTTTCAGTTAGAAATTAAGGCTTCTTGCTAAAGGAAAAATGGTTTTGGGTGACAACAATGATAAAATTGACAGTCAAAGTATCAACTCCTTGACAATGACATATAATTTTTTTTAAGAGTAAATTTTTAGATTAGTCTCTAAATTTTTAAGTTTGTATAACTTTGATTCTTGATCTTTTTTTCGTAGTTGGAATGCCCCCTAAATTATTAAAATGTTACTACAATAGTCATTTCTATTAATTGCTGGACGGAATCCATTTGTAATCTAATCAAAATATGACACTAACTAATGAATTCCGTCAAAAAATTAATATAAAGTTTTATTTTATCAAAATTTAATAGTTTAGAGGTATTCTAGCTACCAAAAAAAAAAAATCAAGGGAAAAATTTGCAATACCCTGAACTATTAAATATGTTGCTATAATAGTTTTTTCCGTTAATTTTTAGACGGAATCTGTTAGTTAATATCACTTTTTGATCAAAACTATTAATTAATTCCGTTCAAAAATTAATAGAAATAACTATTATAGCAACATTTTAATAATTTAAGAGCATTCCAACCACCAAAAAAAAAACATCAAGGGACTAACGTTGCATAAAATTAAAAATTTAAATCCCTAAAAAAAAAACATAAAAATTTAAGAATTAAATAAGCAAGTTACCTATGATAGAGTTAAACACTGTTCTAATAGTTGACTAGTGCATAATTGAATTTGGTTGTTATTTTTCATTAATTTTTTTCCCCGGCCTTCTTATATATTATGGAAGAGAGATTTAAATATAAGCTAATTAATCCTTACGAAAGAGAGATAACCTGTTTGTTGACTTTATCAAAGTCGTAACCCCAGATACTAAAATGCCTTGAGATGGAAGAAACATGTTAAGTGTCAATTAATCACATTTGGCATGCATGTTAATTTTTTAATTGTTCAGTAAAAGCTAACATATATATGTATGTATATATATGTATATGTATATACACACACATTTATATATGATACCCTAACGAATTTCCAAAATTAGTAGAAGACTGAATATTCAAACAAGAAATACAAACGTTTTTTTTTTTTTTTAAGAGATCAATGATTTGAACTATATATCTTATAATATAGTTATCTTTGAAATTACTGTTAGACTATATTTACAACTACAAATACAAATGTATTTCTAATACTAATTTTTTAAAATAGTAATAACTATAATAATATGTTTTTTTTTGTCTTTTTTTTTTCTTTACATGAGAATACTTTTTTTTTTCTTGCAAAAAAGATGATTAAAAAAAAAAAGCAAGTGTAAACACTTATAAGGAATCATGCATTGACATTTTTGCACATGTATGAATAACTTTTCACATTTGAGTGAACAAAGAAACATTTTTCTCAAATACGGAATTAAAACTATTGTCTTTGTCTTATCTGGCGTACGATTTATTACTTAATAGAAAAGCTTGTACTAAATAAAGATTCTAAAAAAAAAAAAAATAGTGTCTAATTATTATGCTTAATTAGTTTACCCACTTTGATCAATGCTGACATTATATATCCTTCCAAAAGTAAGGTTTGCATTATTTTTTTTTATTTTTGGAATAGCAAACAATGATTAAATAGATTTAACTCATAGTAGCTCTTCAAATTGTGCACCATATATTAATTACTTTACGTGTGAAAGTTTGAAAATATGTATGTAGCTGCTTTGCTTAGATTTAAGCAGAAATATTTGTAAATTTGAAAAAAAGAGCTTAAACTACAAAAAACGGGCTTTAATGACACTTGATTTAGTAACGTTTTGACACAAAATGTTACTGTAGGTATAAATTGCTAACATTTTATAAAATTGTCACAACAAATATAGTATAGGGGCATTTTATAATTGTCACTTAAAATGTAGTTTTAGTGATATTTAAAAATGTCACAAAAGCTGTAATTTAGAAACATTTGTAATTGTTACTAAGAAAACAGTTTTAGAGACATTTTTAAATGCCACAGAAAGGTAGTTATAGCGACATGTCACTTTTTGTATGTTGAATGATTTTTTAAATTAAATTATAATGATTTCTTAAATATTTCCGTTTAAGTAAAAACATTTGTAAGAAAGATTTTTGACTCACTACTAATGTTATAATATAATTTATATATATATATATATTCTAAAATTAATTAGAAGGTGACTAATCTACAAAATCACAAATTTCAAATCTCAATAAAGAAAAGGGAATTGTAATTACAGTGGAGCGATAATTTCATATCTAATTCCTTCAATTTTTATTTACATTCCTAAATTTATGTCAAATCAATCTAATCAATGTGGGATTTTTGTTCACACTCCTAATGATTCCCTTTCAAACCAAAACCAGGAAAAACCCATACAAATTCACATGTTGTCATGGATTTTCCAACTTATTAAGAGTCTATATTTTATCACGTGAATTTAATTTGTCGCGATTTGATCATAAGGACCCACCAACCTCTATCTAAATTTTCTCCGGACTAGCTCATCTTACTCATACACAGTATCACATTTGGAATCTAATTCTGATATCTTTTTTGGGACTTTGGAGTTCTATCAAGAGGTTAACCTAATAAAATAAATAGTCCCGATTCTTTTCAAACATACAATCTCAATTTTGTCCCTATAGTTAATATGAAACGAAATTTTTGTTCGCACAATCCGAAGAGATATTTTTCAAAAGTAAATCATTGTCTTTATGGCAGCGCATGTGCACATCATGGTTTAATCAAGGTACATCTCGAGACTCAAGCCTAAGAATTGTAGCGTTTACTTTTGTTATGCAAATGGATCTCAAATTTTCACAGAAACGACATGATAATTTTAGACTTGGGGTAAGGATTTTATGCATATTTCACTTTTTCCGTGATTATTTGAACATTTTAATTATGAGGCTAGGACTCCAAAAGATAAATATTTATTCATAAGTAAATAAAAAAAGTAAGAAAATGTACGAAGAACGTGACTATTAAAGATAAGATATAATGTGAGCACGAGTTACGTCCTTTTTGTAGATTTTGACCTTAATGGTGGTGATGTTACGTTTTTTGTACTTTGTCAACTATACATGTAAATCAATTAATTGACACACACTATGGATATTACGAAGACCAATGAATAATTAAAAGAAAAAATAGGTTGGCACGTAACTGTTGTCAATATATAGTCGTAATTTGTTTAGAATATGAATTATGGAAAATATATTTTGAAGAAATAAAAACATCTAGTAAAAATGTTTTATGGATTTATTTTCTTATTTTCTTCCCCGACATTACATAAGGTCTTATCTTTATCACGTTGAGACTAGTTCAGCAGATGAAAAGGGCGATTTTAGAGTTTTAGATCTCAGATTCAAGATCTAAAAGATTTTCCTTTAATTTTTTTTTCAATGATTTTCTTTTAAATCAATAAAGTAAAATTCTTAAAACTCCAAGTCATTATATAAAATAAATAATAATAATAATAATAATAAATAAATAAACAAAGTAAAGAGGAGGTAAAATTCTATGTCTTTTGCACGTTTTTCTTGAATTAGTCGCATACTAATAGTTAACGGGCTTGTAATATATATATATATATATATATATATAATAGTTAACTTCTTAAATAATATTGAATTAATCAAATTAATTCATACAAATTCTACAATTTAATCCATATTAACTTAGAGAAGGTCCAAGGTTGCTCAAAATAACAACAATGAAAACATCTTTTGTATTTGACTCCGTAATAAGGTATAAACATAATTTAAAGATAGTTATATATTTTTTGTTAAAGACGAAATTTTAAATTTGACTCCGTAATAAGGTAGAAATATTTAATTATCTAACGATAATTTCATGATTCCTATCTTTAATGACTCATGACCCTAAAATTAAAAACAATTATAAAATGTTTAATTGAATAATATGCTTTATCAATAGGATAAACTTCAAAGGATATTCAGAAGGATATATACAACTTAAAAAAATAAAAATTAAATTAAATTAAATTAAATTAGAGAGAGAGAGAAGGCATGGTCGTGGGTGGGACATGTAAAGCGTCGAGGGTCCAAGAAACAAAAAAGGTGGGACCCACAGAAGTAGTCTGAGACAGAGGGCGAGCCGTCAATGTCATTGACTCTGATTCTTTCTCCACTTTCCACGTGTTATACGCCGGGCCAATCGTCGGCCCATATTCTTTCTTTGGAACTGGTCAAACTCTCTTCTTTGACTCTCTCTCTCTCTCTCTCTCTCTCTCTCCTCTCTTGGTCTCTCTCTCCTCTCATGGTATTTGTAAAAACTGGAGAAAAATTTTTGCATGTGTAATAATCATTGCAAATAGATGATAAAATCTTTGAATCATTTGAGATTCATTCGAAAAATAAAAATAAAAATTGGTCTCGGAAATTTGATGGAGGAGAATTAATTAGCCAAATCTACTAATGATGTACTTTTTTCAATATATTTGAAGTAAAAACTATGAAAAAAATTCATAAGAAGACAGATCATTATCGACATATTTTAACGATAATTTTATATACGATTTTATGATAAGATATAAAATTTAAATCATTTCGTTATAAGTATAAAAAAGAAGGATTTCTGATAAGATTCATTGCATTTGGTAATAAAGTTAGTTGAATTTGATGGTCACGCTGATATATATCTATATATATGTGTGTGTCAAAGAGTTGAATCCTCTTTTTTTTTTTTTTTTTTGGGGAACTGTACATTATATATTGAGTGAAGGCCAAAATCTTCATCTTATAATCATATTAAATTATAGGTATGTTTAGCAAAATTTTTTTGAAAATGTTTTTGACTTAATTGGATAAGAATTTTATGTCAAAATCAGAAAATATGACTTCTGAAAAAAAAAAAAAAACTTTAGTAAGTTGATTTTAAAATTTATATCATAATTTAAGTTAGAAATTATAAACTTCATTTAATATTTGCTTATTTATTTGTAAACTTTAACATCATTTTGACTTTATAAACTCTTTAAAAATTATGATTTCTAAATACTTACTAAAAAGTTAAAGTTTTTATTTCTTTTTTTTTTCGATAGATTAAATTAAACTAAAAAATGATTAAAAATAATTAAAATAAAAAACAAAACAAACTTTGTGAATCCCGCCCTATATCTACAACCACATATTAAACTCTTACTTTTTCAAACTACATACATCGA
Source organism: Ficus microcarpa (assembly GCA_025413485.1). Classification (NCBI taxonomy): domain Eukaryota; kingdom Viridiplantae; phylum Streptophyta; class Magnoliopsida; order Rosales; family Moraceae; genus Ficus; species Ficus microcarpa. The sequence goes on along the minus strand of CM046377.1, from coordinate 56,109,483 downwards.
AATATGGTAATTATTGAATTTCTGTTTATTATCATTTCTATTTTCCTTTCTTCTCTCTTTCTTTCTTTCTTTTTCTTTTCTTTTTTTTTTTTTCCTTCTTTAAGAATTTCTTTCAACAAATATTATAAATGTGGACTCTCTATGTACTAAAAAAGTGTCAATTCATTGTACTTTTTACTTCGTCCGCTGATGCAAGTGTAGTTCCTTAAAAAAGAATAAACATGCATTAAAAATTTCAGTATTTTTTACTCTAATATTCTCATCATTTAATTAAAAAAATAATGTAATATACGAATATTACACTATATATGTTAATATTTGCATTCAAAACAAACAAAACATCTTATAAAAAAATAAATAAAACAATAAAGAATAAATAAAACAAACTGTTGAATTTATGAGGAAAAATAAAAATTAAAACAAAAAAAAAAAAAAAACTTGTGGTGATAAGATCCAAAGACTTTTTTTTTTGTTTTTTTTTTTGAGCATTTTCTCATTTATGCTTCAAAGTAGGAATGACAAACCAAGTACTAGTGAGTCTTCATCTAGCGGTTAACAGTTTAGATTTAATCCTCAATCTGACTTCTCTTTTTATGGCCAGAATTAAATCTCATACAAAGTCATATATATATATATATATATATGTTTGTAAGTATATGTATAACAACTAATAAGAGAAATTAACTGTGGATAACAGGCTAGACGGAAGACTTTCTTCTCTCTCTAAAAAAGACTCTTTCTCTCTCCTGTCGAAATTATGCCACGTGGCGACTTGACGCACCACCTTACCTCACCCTTGCAATCTCCACCAGATTTATTCTCCAACATCACACATTTCACACAATTTTGGTCGTAGTCTAAACCCTATTTGATGCCGAGTCCATTGCGTAAACAAAACAAAGACTTCAAAACTTCACTCTCTTTCTCTCTCTCCTCTCGTACATATAATTCTCTGACCTTTTTCTTCTTCATTATATCTAAGAGCCCTGGTCCTTAGCCCCCTTTCAGTTTGATATATATATATATATATATTGTCATAGCTTCTTCATTTTCTCGTCATGATCATGGACCCCACTGGGGAATTGGATCAGCATGGTTCGCCGGTGATCAGAGCGGTCGATGGCCGGAAAAGGGTCGTCGGAGAATTGGACTTTTTTGCCGATAAAGGTGTCGATCTGGTCAAAGCAACATCACAAGGCCATGTTGATCATGATGAGGCCGAAGATCATCATCAAGATCAAACTGCACGAGATCGTGGGGCGCTTCAAGAGATGCAACTCGACGTGAATGTATGCAATGTCTTGACTTGTTTTTTTTTTTTTTTTTTTTTTTTTTTTTTTTTTTAGTTTTTGATTAATTTTCGTAAATATGTAAGACTTTGAAATTTTCCATCTCGTTATTACGTTTGTAGACTGGCTTGTGTCTTCTTACAACCAACACTAGTAGCGAAAAATCAAGTGTGGACGAAGGCTCTTCTGGCAATAATGTTGAGGATAACAAGAAACCAATTTTGAATGAGGTAAACAATTAAATTTTTAATAAATATTGTATTATTGTTATTATTATTATTATTATTATTTTTTAACCTGAATTGTTGAAAGTGGTTTTATCAGTCATGTATAACCATAAGGGCTAATTTTACGTTGGTGAAAATAGGTGATGATTTTGCAGGCAGAATTGGACCGAATGAACAGTGAAAATCTACGTTTAAGAAGTTTACTTAATCAGGTTAACAACAATTACCAGGTCCTTAATATGCATGTAGCATCACTGGTGCAAAAGCGACCCAACCAAAATTCCGAATCCGGGGAAGAACGTAATAAGGTTATAAATTTTCTAATTTTGTTGCTACATACTTTATTTAATTTTCGTAGCATAATACAATATATAGCTACGGTTTTTGATTTAGATGTTAAGTGGACTCGTAGAAGAGAATCAGAGAAGGTACGCAGCAGGAGCTAAACCATTCATGGACATAGGTCAGCCAGCTCCGATCGCCGGTGAGAAAGATTATGAAGTTTCGCGTTCTTCTGGATCGCCTCGAAACGAAATAGTGGAGTCAATGGACTGTAAGAGTATTATTAATCCTCCTACTATTAGGGAAATTGGAAGGAAGGAACTATTAGAACATGATGATCAAGAAGAAGGTCCAGAGCATCAACAGGATCAACTTGCTACAGGATCTAGATGGGTTCCTAATAAAGTTGCTAGATTTGGTAGTACTACGACTAATACTACTGCTTCTAGAGATGAAGAGCAAGCATCAGAAACCATGTCCATGATTAGAAAAGCCCGCGTTTCGGTTCGCGCAAGATCTGAAGCTTCCATGGTAATTAGTAACATCGTCTATATCATTTAAGCCTCATTTGGTTCACAAGTTTGAATTGTAAATTTTAAATTTTAATAGTAATTTTTGTTGATTTTTCAGAAAAGACAAAAAACTTTTTTAAAAAAAGACAAAAACTGAGATAAAAAGTTTGAATTGAGATGACGAAACAAACGAAGGCTTAATATCTTGATTCTTAATATGTAATTAAGAAAATTTGTGATATCTTTCTTGACTGAAGCACTTAGAAATAAAGGATTTAGACTTCTATTTTGAATTCAGAACTATTGCTTTCTTTGACTAGTTTTTCTTTTCATTTTGCTAAAATTGGGACATACATGCAAGCATGCAAAAGTAATTCATTTATGTAAATGTTGCTTTTGTTAACAGTGTAATTTAGTAATATCAACATACATTAACTAAGAAAAGTTAGAAAGGCTATATATCACTCGAATATATTTTGTTGTGAAATTAACATTTCAATAACTGCTTATACTCTATATCAAAATATGTGTTTATTTTGTTGAATTCGAGATTATTGAGAGACTAAACTTCCACATCTATTTGTTAAATGGCGTAGTTTAATACCCTAACATATCTATTATTGTTATCGTGTTTTTATGATGTGGGACTCAAGTTTTTTTTTAATGCTGACATATTTGTGTGTATATAAATGCCTACATAATATTATATATGCTGATCCATCTGCAAAAATCTGATAGATTTCTGATGGGTGCCAATGGAGAAAGTATGGGCAGAAAATGGCAAAAGGAAATCCATGTCCTCGAGCTTACTATCGTTGCACCATGGCTACTGGTTGTCCAGTCCGCAAACAAGTAAGCCACCCCTTCTTTCTTTTCTTTTTTTTTAGTACTTTTCTGGTAAATATTTATATGAATATCTATGGCAAAAGGTACTTTCTTATCTTTCTTTTTAGACAAGGCATATATCTTCTTTTCAATAGTGATTTTATTGAGATTTTTTTAAAAAAATTTTGAGAGCGACAGATATAAATTCTAAGCTCTATGTTCACATCATAAGTGAAATAAACAACCTCAAAAGACTTACATATTATCTAGTAATTTACACACGTCAATAGTTTTTTTTTTTTTAAAGACTCGTTTGGAGTTTCAACTTAAACTGTACTTTTTCATCTTAGTTTTTGTCTTTTTATGAAAAAGTTTTTATCTTTTTATGAAAAAGTTTTTATCTTTTCTTAAAAATCAACAAAAATTTTTAACTCAAACTCATTTATCAAATGGAGCCAAAGTGATTGAAATATTAGTTTGCCTACTAAACAAGAAAAAAAAAAAAAAAAAATCTTTAGGTGCAAAGATGTGCAGAAGACCAAACAATCCTGACCACAACATACGAAGGCCACCACAATCATCCTCTCCCGCCGACCGCCATGGCAATGGCATCGACTACATCGGCCGCTGCATCCATGCTACTCTCGGGATCGATGCCGAGCGCCGATCACCACAATATTCTCAACCCTAATTTCCTAGCAAGAACCGCTCTCCCTTGTTCCCCGAGCTTCGCTACGCTTTCAGCCTCAGCTCCATTTCCAACCGTCACGCTAGACCTCACTCGCTCTCCCACCGCCGCCGCCTCCTCCTCCTCCGCGGAGCAAATCCTAGGCCAATTGCGACAACTTCCTCAAGGTAATGTGAACAATCCTTCCCAAATTATGCCTCAAAATGCCATGTCCCCGTCGTCACAAGTTTTTGGGCACGGTCTTGTGGACCAATGCACCAAGTTCATGGGTCTTCACGGATTGAACAATGGTGCTAACCCTCAAGACTTAGAGCCCGGCCAATTATCCGACACCGTGAGCGCGGCAACCGCTGCTATCACGGCGGATCCTAACTTCACGGCGGCTCTGGTGGCGGCGATCACAAATATCATCGGCGGAAATGTTAAGCCGAACAATGGTGGTAAGCGTTGCTACTAGAAACAACAGTGAGAAGAATGCCTGAATTTAGTTAATAATTAATTAGCTAGCCTCAGTTTTGATATTGTTGGATATTTAATAAGTAAGTTTAGCCATTAGAGGGTTAATCTTTCATTTGGTTTGGACTTTGGAATTAGATAGATTGACATTAGAACAATTTGTTTTTTCTGTTGTTTGTTCACTTCTGTTTCTCTTGATTTTTTTTTTTTTAACGTTAAATAATGGAGTTTTTTTTTTTTTTTTTCTTTGGCATTGGAGAAGCTGAGATTTCGGTATTAAATTTAAAGAATGAAACGGGTTGCTATAATGTAAATATTCATAATGAAATATGTATATATCATAGCTTAATGTGAATCATAGTTTTGTTTAAGAGCTAAATTGTCACTATACTCTCTAAGAAAAAGAGAGAGAAGGAACAATTGGAAATAATTTTCTTTTTAGTAATTTGTGTGTGTATATATATATATTTAGAGAGAAGTTGAATATGAAAAAAAAAAAAAAAAAATCTAACATCTGCTAAGAAGAGAGAATAATATAAATCACAATTTTTTTTTGTATATGTATTTATAGGACGTTAAATATAAAAATTTAAAAAAAAATTATTACTAGTGAATATTTTTGAATTCCCTTCAAAAAAAATTTTGTTTTTAATCATCAGACGGAGATGTGAAATTTGAGACTGCTTCCGTCTTATAAAAGGGTCAACTTATTAAGTGAATTAGTCCAATATATTTATATATGTACATTATTGTTGTTGTTTTTTATCCTAACATGTCCCTGTAAAATTATGTGTTCTTTGAAATTACTAATTTTATATTGAATGGATCAAACCACTTGTTTAAACTTGTTAAGCTCTGATATCATGTAATGATTAGCCGAGTCCCACATTGTAAAAATATAACAACAGTAATTGACATGTTACTCTTAAAAAGCCATGACATAATTTCCCAAATTCATATAAGATACATATTAAATATGTTTATTCTTATGTGACATTCAAAATACGTAAATTGTATATGGAATTAAAGAAAAACAAATTTAAAAGGGCATCTATACCAATGCAAAATGTTTATTTCATTTCAAAAGATCTTGCATTACTGAATTGTCATAATTCTAACACGTGACAAAATTGATTGTAACTCAGACACTGTAAGCACGAGTTAAAAAAAAAAAAATCATGTTAGTATCAGAAAATAGACATATCAATAAATAGGACATCAAAAAAAAAAAACTCTCTTAATGAATTATTATTGTGACAACAGTTTTCATTAATTGTGTTTAGGAAATTAATGGAGTATTAAACCTCAAAAAAATAAAAAAGATGGTTCAATTTTCTGAGAGTCTCACTTTGTCACATGATCAACAATCTTATTGTTAAGATTTAATAAACATCCTAAATCTATATAACCAAAAGTAGTAACATCACAATAAAAATAAACAACCAAGAATATGAAAAGGTTTTTAGTGGTTCATTTCAATATTGTAAGAGCTATATTCGCTTGTAGCTATTACCATAACTCAGTATAATAAAAATGAAAGGTTTATAAGAGAAAATCACACATCTCTCAGTCACTACAGACATATACATTATCTATGTTCTAATCTCTCTAATAAATCCTTAATCTGTGCATCTTCTTTTGTATAGGAAAAATTAGGTTAGTTAAAATTATATATGTAAGTGTGAAATTCTCAAAGTTCGCTTACAAAAAATTAAAATCAATCCGTTTACTATCTTCATTTCTAGATAATTATTAAACTCCACAACTTACAATAATTAAAATGTAGGCATGGACTAATTTGAAAAAAAGAAGTGGTCCTTTTTTTTTTTTTTTTTGTTCCTTTCATTTTCTTTTCTTTTTTCCTTGTAGGCTTTGTCCTTAATGTTGATCTCTCTATTATAAGTTGTTTTTGTGACTAAGAAGCATTGGACTAATGTGAAAGAGGAAACTTTGGCGGCAAGAGAACTTGACTTTCAAATAACCAAAGAGTAGTCCAGTTTGGAGGATGCCATGAGCAATGCATGTTTTCATAGAAAGGGGATACGGAAATCTTATTGTCTACAATTGCCGTGTCAATATTGATGTTATCCTTTAATAAAATTAGTATGACTTTCTGGCTATATTACACTTTTTTTCCTCTTTTTTTTTTTTTTTTTTTTTTTGGAGATACTCGTTTACTATTAGTTCGACGATATTTTGGCTACCAAATTGTTGCCCTATAAATCTTTGGACCACAATAAATTCATAGCCAGTGCCATAAAGTCACAAACTTCCTACCAGCCGATGAATAAAGCGAAAGAAACAAAAAAAAAATATATATATATATATATTGTCACAGGCTACACTACTTCCATATTGGATTCTTGGGAAGTAAAATGTCCAAATAAAATCACATACACTAGGAAACATTTTCATGTTACACTTTTTTGTCATACCAAAGTTTTTATGCGGCTAAATGTCATTTTATCACAAGATTGTAATTAATATTCATTTAGTCATAATTTCTAGTGTGACTGATAAAACTTTTAGCAACAAGATTTTAAATCACGATAATAAATTTTACTCCTATCAAAAAGTTTCCATGACAAAATCTGACCGCTAAAAATTTTAACTACAACAAAAATTTTAAAAATTTAAATGCATATCAACAACAATCTTGTGATTAAAAGTAATATTTAGTTATGCGAAAATCTTGTGACTGTAAGTATCGTAAGAAGATGGTATGATTATTATTATTTATTTATTTTGGGTATAGTGAGGAAAAAGGCATTAGGCGTAGTCCATTACTCATTAGAGTAATGTAAGGAACACCAACTCCAATTCTAATTTTTTGATACCAACTCATGTGTCATATTTTTATTGACAAATGCAATCAATTGATGTAACAATGCTTTTAACACTTACCAATAAAAATAGGATAACTCACATACTACATAAGTTAGTATTAAAAATTTGAAATTAAAATTGGTATTCCTAATGTTTTTCATTCCATTCTCAATATCCTTATATAAAAATATATAATAAATAACTATTTTTTAGAAAATAAATATCTACTTTGGCAATCCAGATCCATGGTCACCTATTAAGTGACTCTTAGCAATTAAGCAACAATAGATAGATTGGAGACCACAGATGATCAGGTGACTTCAACGATATGCAACAACAAAGGATAAGAGAATGACGTAAAACAAAAACCAAACCATGCAGTTAGAGTCCATAAGGGGGTGTTTGGCATACCGGTTTAACTCAAGTTAAACTGTACTTTTTTTGTTTTTTTTTTTTTCTGAAAGTTTTTGTCTTTTGAAAGTTTTTGTCTTTCTAAAAGTCAACAAAAATATAAAACTTAAAATTCAAACTCATCACCAAATACCTTAGATTTGTAGTAGGCTAGAGACAACGATGGCAGAAAATTATTTTAGTGGGGGCGTTAAAAAAAAAAAAGATTTGTTTTATCTTCAACAATGACACAACTATATATTTTAATTATTTAGTGTGAACACAACGAAATTTTCTTGTGAAGTGTACGTATAAATAAATTCTACTGAAATTTTAGGTGTGAAACCTAGCATACGAAAATTCAAGTGGGGTGCAGTAATAATTTTTCTTGTAAAATTGAGATAGAACTAAAATTCTATAACTTCTAGGATCAAATTAAAATCAATTTCTCATAACGTTGGTGGACTTGTATGTGGTTCCGAACCTAAGGTGGAACCCACTCTTGTAAAATTGGTAAGGGAGATTTAAGAGCTTATAAAACCAATAATTATCCTTCTAGAATACAACCACCTCGACTTGAATCTACGACATATAAGACTGACTCTAAAATCAATTATTATGAACTAATTAGGTAAAATCGGGTTGTTTTTAGTCATTCTGAAATCATTTTGCTAATAAAATTTTTAGAAGATTATTTAATAAATAAAAGAAAGTCATTGAATTAATTTACTTAAGTGACCATGAACAAGCATGCTTTGTGTCATGTTTCGATTTAAAAAAACATAACAATTAGAACAATTCTTAACTCTGCATATTCTGATCCCCAATCAATTACCTTATTGTGCCCACCTCTCATCCCTGAATGAACTCTGAAGGTCCGTCTGGTGAACGAATTTGAGTTGAAAATTTTTGTTGACTTTTCAGAAAAGACAAAAACTTTTTCAAAAAAAGACAAAAACTGAAATGAAAAAATACAGTTTGAGTTTAAACGTCAAACGAGGCCTGAAACTAAATAAAGGGACAGACTTGTTGTGCCTGTCACTCTTGCTGAACCTGCCAGGCCTTATGGCCAACCATTGACTGTTGTTTCCTACCTATTGATGCTACCTTTACCCTCACATACTTTCATTCAAACTACATATTTAATTCAAATTTCAGTTTCTCGCCTGATTATCAATCATAGGCTTTAAAGCAATATATAATACCCCTATCAATCAGAGTAAGAGCTAACCATTATGCTAACGTAGGCTTCAAAGCTAAAGATAGGACGGATTAAGTGGAGTCAAGTCCTGACAATCATCCACTCTGGTTAAGCCACCATCTAAGATGCTATCCAAGACGAGTCCTTAAGAGAATGAATTAGGCATAAACTGGAAGGAGAACCGCTTTTAATAGGACTTGAAGATAACTTGACATTCATCTATTTTCCATATGAAAGTAGAGTTTTTTCATCATTTTTCCAACTTCGTGGCTGGATCTAGGGAGTCAATTTTTCATTCACCAATGCATCATTTTTTGTATTCTGAAATACAATTTCGATCTCCTTACAAAGGAGAACACGAAGCCACTTATATCTGTTACTAACACGTGATGGTCCCACTCAAAATTAACCCTCAAAATGACAGTTCAAGGATTGGGTATGAGGCAAAGAGGTAATCAAGGTTCATTTTGGGTCGTTAAGAACACCCATGGACACATATGAGGAGCAAAAGGATTAGGAAGAATGAAGATGTACGACAAGAAGAGATGAGTTTTATGCATGGAAAGTAAATGAAGAGAGAATGGTCCTCAAAGATTTGATAACCCCGTTCACAAGATGATGGTCAAGGTTACTAATTAGTCTTTTTCTTTTTAATTTTTGAAAATTAAAAGAAAAAAAAAAAAAGATTAACCAGTTTTGCCAATGCATTATTTTCAAGCTTAAGAGGATTGTGAAAGCAAAGTGCTGAACACCAATAGCATGACCAAGAACAGCTCTGTTGAGCACGCCATTGAACTCTTCGGTGCAATTCTGCGGTGCCAATTGCATCTTCATTTTCTCTGCTTGTCGTCGATGCGTGTCAAGATCAATTTTGAGTTCCTCAGTAAAGGAAATCCACTCGCTTTCCATTTCTGTCAAATTTATCTTTCTTTCTCGAGCTTCATTGTTGTTTCTTCGGAAGATGATACTTTTTCGCAGTTGAATGGATCGTGACAATAACTTAATTCAGTTATTCACTCTGGCTAAGTTTGTGTCTCAATTCATCTAATATGGTACTGGAATTCTACTTTCCAATTTTTGGAGACTAGGGCCGGATGAAGCTGTAGCAGCAGTGGAGACAATCTATTATATCAGTGAGAGCGTATACTAAAAGATAAAGATCTTATAAATGGATAATCAATTTCTAAGGGGAAAATGAGAAATATATTTTAAAAGTCAAATTAAAAAAAGGAAAAGTTCGTTAGGCTCACTCGGCCATGGGTAGATCCGTCCCTGATTGCAGGTTTACATGAGCTTATTGAAATGCTAACCTTGGGTTGTTTGAGGAATCTGTACTGTCATCAGTCGATTCAATGTTTTCCTTGTGAAGAAGTTCATTCTAAGATTTTCGATCTCTTCAAATTCAATTTCCTCTAATCCATCTACGTATCACCTTCACTCATCAAATTTTTCTCGCAACCTTCAGTCAACTGGCAAGATTGATCGCTTACGTTTTCTTTTCTTTTGTCCCTTCCAGGAGATCAAAAATTAACAAAATAGTTAACATATTCAAGATAATTACGTATAGAAAAAGCACTATCCCAATTCATTTTTTTTCATCAGATACGAGATGCGATTTGGTTCGATGAATATTTCCTCTTCATCGGATAAGGTTGTCAATGCATGCTTATTAGGAACTGATTCTACCCCAAGACTTTGCCCTAACTTCCTCCAAAAAAAAAAATATATTCACGTTTAATTTGCAACACTGCTTAATTTTCCATTACCTTTCAGCTATGATCCCAAAAAAGGTCGCTGCAACTATTACCTTCAGTCAAATCATTAACATCATCCTATGTTGTCTCATGTATCACTGGTTTATTTCTAATAGATTTAATTCGATCTTCGAACCGTAATGTTCAGGGTAATTTATAGAAATTAAATAAGAAAATATTAAAATGAAAAAGGAGAAGAGAACACAAATATATTTAACATATATATGCATACTAAACAAAACTAAAAACCAATTTGGGAACAAGAGAAAACTAAGGTTTCTTATTCTAATAAATGAATCAAAATAATAAATCAAAAGAGGTTTATATAGGTTAACTAGAAAATATAAAAGACTAAACAACCTAATTATAATAGGAAACAAGTAATAAATAAATATAAAACTATATAATCTAACACGTAAATCCACTGGTTATGAACAAAAGAGAAGAATTCACTAATTGGAACACTACATATATGTTGGGAAAACCACCAATTAAATGTTTCCCTCTTTATGTGATAAAATAGGTTCTCCAAAAGCAAGTTTTAACAAAGCCAACAAATCAACCAAAACAATGAAAAATCAAAATAATCAATCGCACAAGAAACATCGATTTTTATGTGGAAAATCCTCCAATGCGAGGGGAAAAACTACGGGACCGTAGTCCAATATCAACTTCGACTATATGAACTATAATGGGATTACAAAGTTCTCTTTAGATGCAACTAAAGCCTCACATTCATCAAGATAAAACACAACCTTGGCTAAACAACAAGATTCATCATTAATAAGATGAATTTCAACACATAGCATCAATAGAAATCAATTCTATATCTCAAGTGGGAATTTGGGAAAAGCACCTTAGCGACACCAATTCAAAAATCGGAATTGGTAGATGAGAAGAGCTCATCACAAGGATTCACCACGTCAAATTTGAGTACTAATGGATACCGTTTCACTACTTAATCATCTTGTACAAACTCAAAAACTCCACCTTCCTCTCTCCTTTCTCCCGCACGCTCTCTATTTTTCGCACACAACCCCACAGCTGCCCTTTTTTTCTTTTGTTGTCGATATGCAAGGCTTGTCCAACAAGCCATTAACTTTTTTTTTTTTTTTAACTTCAAAACATAATGGGCCTTGCCCAATTTATTAGTCCAGCCCAATACATGGGGCAGACTCAACAATTCTCCCCCTCCGCCTTATATAGTGGGCTCGACCAAACCTGATCTCTGCTTACATGCTTCAAGTTTCTCCTTAGGCAAATATTTTTTCAACATATCTAATCCATTCTCACTTGTATGAACTTTCTCCAAATGCAATTACTTTGTTTCAAGCACATCACAAATTCAGTGATTCCTAACATCAATATGCTTAGATCTTAAATGAAATGTTGAATTCTTGAAGAGGTAGATGGCACTTTAACTGTCACTGTAGACAATGTACTTTTCTTGTTGCAGACCGAATTCTTCAAGAAACTTTTTCATCCACAAAGCTTCTTTGCAGGCTTCAGTAATTGCAATGTACTTAGCTTTTGTACTGGATAAAGCAACACATTTCTGCAACTTAGACTGTCAAGAGACTGCTCCCCTGCAAAAGTCATCAAGAACCCCAAAGTAGAATTCCTAGAATCAACATCACCTGTCATGTCTGAATCTGTGTACCCATATAAAATAAGCTCACTACTACCAAAATATAAACACATCCTGGAAATACCTCTTAGATATCTCAATATTTATTTCACCACTGCCCAATGTTCTTTTCCAGTATTAGAAAGAAATCAGCTGACAACTCCAACAGCATGAGCAATATCTGGTCTTATGTAAACCATGGCATACATCAAACTACCAACTGCAGATGCATAGGGAACTTTACTCATTTCTTCTTTTTCTTTCTCACTTGTCAAACGTTGCTTAGAAGTGAGCTTGAAATGTCCAGCAAGTGAAGAATAAACTGCTTTTGCCTTGCTTATATTGAACCTTTCAAGAACTTTTTCAACATAGCCTTCTTGACATAGCCAAAATTTCCCATTCTTACTATCACAGGAGATCTTCATACCGAGTATTTGCTTTGCTGATCCCAAGGCTTTTATTGCAAAAGACTTACTTAACTCCTTTTAAGCTTCTCAATCTTACAAGCATCATGATCAATAATCAGCATATCATCAACATATAGCAGGAGGATACTAAATCATCATTGGAGTGTTTCTTTATAAACACACAATGGTTAGATGAAGTTCCAGTTGAGTCTCCATTGAGAAGATCTACTAGAGAGTGCCAACCTTCTTCAAGATATAGTTCAAGTGAGTATGTGATGCTTACAGATGGAGGAGAGTTTGAAACTTACCAAGAAGTCATTTCTCATGAGCGAAAGAAAGAATGGTCTAAAGCCATGCAAGAAGAGATGAAATCTTTGTGTGAAAACCACGCCTACAACTTGGTGAAGTTAACCAAATGCAAGAAAGTGCTTAAGAACAAATGGGTTTACAGGTTGAAAACTGAAAAAAATAGCTGACAACTAAGGTACAAAGCTCGATTGGTTGTAAAAGGATTTGGTTAGAAGAAAGGTGTTGACTTTGAAGAAATATTTTCTCTGGTAGTGAAGATGTCATCCATTAGAGTTGTTCTTGGTTTAGCTGCTAGAGATAGAGCAACTTGATGTGAAAACTTCATTTCTTCATGGTGATTTAGAAGAAGAAATTTATATGGAGCAGCCGAAAGGGTTCAAAGTCAAAGGAAAAGAAAATCTTGTGTGCAAGCTTAGAAAAAGTTTGTATGGGCTCAAGTAAGCACCAAGACAGTGGTACAATAAGTTTGATTCTTTTATGGTGAGTGTGCTTGCTCAACTTGTTCAACTGGCTCAACATCATCAATTGAAGGGACAACATCATCAGCAAGAGTGGTCACATCATCAACGATATCTCCACCATCTTCTTTGTGTGATAAAATGGGTTCACCAAAAGCAAGTTTCAACAAAATCAACAAATTAATCAAAATAATGAAAAATCAAAATAATCAACCGTACAAGAGACACCGATTTTTATATGGAAAACCCTTAAATGCGAAGGGAAAAACCACAGGATTGTAGTCTGATATCAACTTCCACTATATCAACAATAATTGAATTATAAAGCTCTCTCTAGATGCAACTAGAGGCTCACAATCATCAAGATAAAGCACAATCTTGGCTAAACGAACAAGGTTCATCATCAATAAGATGGATTTCAATACATAACATCAATATAAATCAATTCTAGATCTCAAGTGGGAATTTGGGAGAAGCACCTTAGAAACACCAATTCGAAAATCAGAACCAATAGATGAGAAAAGCTTGTCACAAGGATTTATCACGTCAAATTTAAACATTAATAGACACCGTGTTGACCACTCAATCATCTTGCATAAACTCAAAAACTCCACCTTTTCTCTCTCTCTCTCCTCTGTTTTTCGCACACACCCACACGGCTGCCTATTTTTATTCTTTTGTTGCTGATCACGCAAGGCCTGTCCAACAAGCCATCAACCCCTTTTTTTCAGTTTTTAAACTTCAAATCATATTGGGTCTTGCCCAATTTATTAGTCCAGCCCAATATATTGGGCGGACTCAACAAATATATGACTCCATACATACAGATACATCTGACACATCTGACTCTTAGACTCCGTTGACATCCGGGTTTAACTCTAATTAAATTATATTTTTTCATCTTAATTTTTATCTTTTTCTGAAAAGTCAACAAAGTTTATAACTAATTTTTAAAAAGTCAACTCAATTTAAACTTAAAATTTTCATTTAAATTCAAACTCAATTCATTCACCAAACGGACCCTTATATTTATATATCTAACTTTTAACTCTAATTTTAAAGTTTAAATAAATTCAACATTTTAACAATTCTTGTAGGTTCAAAATATCAATGTAAAGCCAGATTCATGTTTGCATTCAGTTTCTCCCAGTGCATGTGTTTGTATGTTTAAAGAAGTTTAGCTTATGTTTGATTCTCAAGTTCAAATTTAAGTTTTAATTTATATCAGTTTTATCTTCTTCTGAAAAAGAAAATAAGTTAACCCACTTCAGTCTAAAAATTCCGTGTCAAATTTGTATTCTAGACGGAAGTTAAATGATAGAAAAACATAACTAGCTAGAGTAAATGATGGAAAAACAATATATATATATATATATACTGTACTTTCCCAATCTCAGAAAATAAGATCTAGAAGAGGTAGAAGAACAAAGTGCCATCAACCATGAAACTTGGCGAAGCAATTGTCGAGAAGAAAACTTGGACGGATATTGCAGACGAAGATCATATTATAGTGAAGATCTAAACCCTTCAGACGATAATCTATGCTTTAAGATTGCTTCAAGATCTTGGCAAAGATTAGGTTTTTTTTTTTTTTTAAGGTTAAATTAACATCGAGCTTATAAATAAAAAATCACCAAATATTATTGGTTTCTCCTAAATTGATTTATTTTCTTTTCAGAAATTTTCACTTATATATATATACACACACACATATAGGAAAAAAAAATAATAACCATGACACTTGGGGGATCCCATATCCTGTAGGTGTTTGAAAGCGGTGGGAATTTGGGCCGGGCCAAACGGGCCGGCCCGTGGCCCATAATTTTGGCCTGGTCGGTGGCCCGGACCGGCCCAAATTTTATGGGCCCGGTAAAAGCCTGGCCCTATAGTTAGGGCCGGGCCGGGCCGGCCCGATCCAAAAATTTAAGTCCGATGGGCCGGCCCGGCCCGCTCATTATTAAAAAAAAAAAAAATTTTAACAAAATATCCTTATTTTTTAATAAAGTATAAATTTTTTTATTTTTTATCTAAGATAAAATATTAAGATAAATTATTAAATTATCAAAATATACAAATTTATTCAAAAATTATAAATAAAAAATAAAATTAAAAAAATGATTTGGGCCGAGCCCGGCCTGCTCTAAGCCCACGGGTCGGGCCGGGCCTATATTCCAAAACTTCGGGCCGGCCCGGCCCAAAGTTTTGAAATGGCCCGTCGGGCTCGGGCCGGGCCGGGCGGCCCGAATTCCCAGGTCTAGACCGTGTTTCCACTAACACTCTGGTTAGAATTCCAAATAATTACTCGCATTAGGAAGTTTTTTTTTTTTTTTTTTCAAAAAATGCTTTATAAAATTCTAACTTACATGAAAAAGTCTGCGACAATTAATCCTTGTATTGCGTTGCTTTATATGACACGATGGAAGTGTTTCAACCAGCCAAGCCAGTTCAAACCAATGAGACAACAACACACACGTACACATATGTACTTTTTTTGTTTTGTTTTTTTGTTTTTGTTTTTTTAGAAGGAGAGTACATTTTTGTCTTTTTCTTCTAGATTGGTATAATTTTTTTCTTTTTTTTTTTTTGACATTTTTAAAGGGTAGAGTATGTAATAATTATCATTTGAAGAACAGTATTAATTAAACATAGAATTCGTTTAGCGAATGAGTTTGAGTTGAAAAAATACAGTTTAAATTAAAAATATTTATTGATTTTTCAGAAAAAACAAAAAATTTTCAGAAAAAGACAAAATTTTTTCAAAAAAAAATAAAAACTAAGATAAAAAATTACAGTTTGAACTATATTATCAAACGAGGTCATAATTTGTATATCAGAAAATGAGTTTTTTTTTTCGTGACGTTTGGGCACGACTTTTGTGTCCACAAACTCTTTTTGTTTTTTTTGTTTTTTTTCTTTTTTTCTTTCGTGCCAAAAATCAGGCGCTTGACGGACAAGATTGTAGTGAAATGAAATAGACGGTTGAACACTTGGCTTAAAATTTCTGTGGTTCCATTCAAACGAAGCACAATTCTAGAAGCTGAATAATTTTAAGGCTATTTTCATCTTAGCATATAAAATATTTTATTAATTTAAGTACCTCATCTTTTCAATTTTACATTGGTTGTGGCTACGTATTTCATTGAAGGGAGACTGTAGTCACCACTTGAAGGGTTCTAGAATAAAATGAGTAGTTATGTAATTTTTTTCTGTTTGTTTTTATCAAAAATCCTAATAAAATAGACTTAGTAAAATTAGTTCTCATAATTTTTCTTCTGTTTTTAACTGAAATTCTGATATGATATTAAATTTAATATTTATGAAATAAAGTAGAAATTTTTAAAATTCAATAGATAAAGTAAAAGTGATCTTAAAATTAACGACATAAATAAAAATAATAACAATAATAAAGAGAGCAAAGAAGTCGATCAACACCCCATGACAACTAAAGAAAGTGGCATAAAATGTCGATGAAATACCTAAAAAGACAATTATGTGGATATCTATGTTGTCACTATGTGGCAACGAAAGTCGAGCTTTGGTTAAAGGAGAGTGACTTGGTACCCATCCTTAGTGTGTTTATGCATCTATATATCTCATTATTAGCGTCCAATGCAGCCCCGATAGTTTTAGTTATTGAGATATCTTTTTCTTTTTTTTTTTTAATTGTTCACAGGGATTTTTTGGGTAATCCGCTCCCATGCTGTGAATAGTCAAATCTGAACTAAACCGTGTCGCTCTTCTTTCTTTCCTCACGGGCAGGAAGAACACCAATAGTGTGTGTTGCGTGATTCTATTGTGCTTTTTGCATTTGACTTGGTGGACAGTTAACTGGGAGAGAACTAAAATTCACCAAATCATTTATAACATATATATATATATTTTTATCTTTCAGTCAGAAATTACTTGAAAGTTTTAAATTAGTGTAGTGTACTTATGAATCCACTTAATTCTTCCTCCAAAAGACTTATGTGGCTGATTTGTCCTTTATAAAATATGTGCGTGTTCTTATTTATGTATACCCAAAAATTATCTTTTTTGGTCATGTTTTTGTCCCGTCATTTAATAAACTCAAACATTAAAGCATCGAAGTCAAAAAGCATTTTAGAAATTTTATTCATTGTAGTGTAATGATTGATTGGACACGGTTTGAATATTAAAATTAAATTAAAAATTCAAATCTTACATATAAGAATTCTAAGCACTCGTCATCTAGTAATAGTTCTCTGATGGGATATTCTACCAAACTGCCTCCCTACTTATCTTTGAACCACAATAACATTTATAAGAATTCTACACAAAATAAAAGTCTTGATGAAGAAAGCAAAAGAAAATAAAAGAATCAAAGTCTTGATGAAGAAAGCAAAAGAAAAGAATTAAAGTCTTGATTTTGAATGAAGCTACAAATTACTTCCATCATGGGGTGTAATTTGTAAATAAGTCACATAGAATTAGGGTATGAGTGTTTGGTTATGATACTTAAAAGTAGTTATTGATTTTCCCTGACTTCGGTCCCTTTTTTTTTTTAACCAGCTGAAATAACATGTGAGTTGTTCTTATTTTTTATTAATAGGTTTTTAAAAGATTATCATATCAATTAATAATAATAATAAATTGTATCTAATAGTGAACCATCACATAAGTTGGTATAAAAATTTGGAATTTAAACTAGCGTCTATAGCATTACTCTTTATTTAAATAATAAAACATTTAACATAAAGAAGCTTATATTTACGTCTACTTTGTATTAAAAATATGTCTATATAATTCAGGGACATTTTGATCTAATTTGATCTAGACCGTTATTCACAATGTATAGAGATCGGATTGTACTGTTTAAATAATCTAATATAATTTTAGACCGTTTTTTCAGACGGTTCTTATGTAAAATCGGACTGTCGATCTTAAAACTACGTTGGCCTGGTTTGGTAGTTTGCGAATTTCTTGCATAACCATACCTACTATGTGTGTTTTAATTATAACTCACCAAGATTTAGAGGATTACCACTTCTTAATAACCGGAATTCAATTACATTACTTTAGTAAAGAGTTTAAGCTTAACTTTCATATTAAAGTGATATGAATAAACCACGGGGCTTTAAAAGTGATATACGACCTCACCGTCGAATATCCTAGATATTGTTTATAAGTACGATCATCCACGAACATTGTTGCCATCTCTTGTCCTCCAAAGGATTAAGGGTGATTACTAGGATTGCCTCTCAAAAACGACATATTGGATTATTATCTTAATTATAATAGACATTTTTTTTTGCTCTAATTACAAGATATAGAAGATTAAAAATATAAAAATATAAAAAGATGACAAAAAAAAAAAAAAAAGAGTTACATACAAGAATGTCATAAACTTGATACCTACTTATATTTATGTCCACTGTAACATTAAAGTTGATAATTTTTTAATTTTATAATATAAAAAATTATCAATTTTAATATTAAAGTAGACAAATTTATAAAGATATACTCAAACGTGCTATCTACGTAGGTCCGTTTCGTGAATATTTGAATTGAAATTATAAGTTTAATAGTAATTTTTTGACTTTCAGAAAAGACAAAAAAATTTCAGAAAAGATAAAAATTTTTCAGAAAAAGATAAAAATTGAGATAAAAAAGTACATTTTAATTTAAAATGAACTTGAGAACAAACGTCCCCTTGATTTTCTAAAAAAAATAAAAAAAACTAAAAAACATAGAGCGGCTGTTTTGGTAAATTTTCTATTGGGCCGGTCCATGATGGCTCAGCCCATGACATCAGACATGGAATATGTTAACCAATGGTCCCTACCGCAGACAACAAATTCTCTTCCCATTTTGACTCTTTGCCCAAAGAGATGAAAACAACAATGGTAATGGCATCTACCCACTTTTGATCAGTCCCGTGCGTTTGTACAAGTGTACGTCCCAGATCAAAACCTTGTTCGCTTTCGGTAAAAAAAAAAAAAAAAAAAAAGAACCGCAGAGAGCGGCGTGTCCCATGCGAGGAGTTAAAGAATACATTTCTCTCCAGTTCCTACTTTTCTTAGCCCCTACGATTTCTTTATAAATAAATATTCCCCTTTTTTCATTGTCTTCTTGCTCTTGCATTTGCTCGTCAACTACCAGTCAGTAGAAAAAAAAAGGTCAGATTTTCTCTCTAATTATCCTTTTCTTCTTCAATTTCATGATTTTTTCCTTTTTTTTTTTTATGTAATTTTCCTCTGTTGATCGTAAGAAGTTCTCGCTTTTGTCCGTGGTCGGACGGTATTCTGAAATTTGATGAAGTATTAGATTTTTTTTTTTTTTTTTCATTCTTTGTTTGGTTGCTGAGAAAATTTGGGAAATGAAAAAATATGGTGATCTTCGTGTAACCTCTGTATAGTCTAGGTTTGTAGAGTTTTTTATTTTATTTATTTTTATTTTTTATTTAGTGGTTATTTTCCGAGGGGAAAAGAGAGAGAGAGAGGGATATTAAGAGCTTCAGTTTCACGGCGTTGACATGTTGTGATCTACGAAGAAATTGTTTATTTTGTTTTGTTCTGTGGATTTTGAGGAAAGTTTTTAGTTTTTAACTCCTTGAAACTTTGATTTGTAATTAGTTTTTATGGACATCTAATTTCAGATTTTGATGTCCTTAATGTTATTTGATGGTTTAATCACCTGATTAGCGAGATATTTTACTTGTATATATAGCTGTTTTTATATGAGTAGAGCATAACACTAAATGCGTTGACTTTTGCTTGCACTTGTCCGATTACCCAACTCAAGTAGTATTTTTGTTTTGTTGTTGTTGTTGTTGGTGTGTGTGACACACATATAGGATTGTCTTAGGCCGACACCTTTATTAAACTGCACTTGTAACTTTTTTTTTAAGTTATTATAACAACCGGTTAATTTTAATATATTATTTTTCAGTGATACTTGTCTTTGAACCAATTAGTTCTAAATAGTACCAACAAGTCCGGCTATCAGGCGTGAGATATATACATACACACACACACACACACACACACACATATATATATATATTTAGTGTTCCTCTTCTGGTTCCGATTTAAGGTTGTTGTATCTGATTTTGGAGCATTTCCGCTTTGCAGTTAAGAAAATGGGAACTCATATTAAGCCGGTGGCTGCAACTCTTTTCCTATGCCTTCTCCTGTTTCCTTTGGTGTTTTCTGCTTCCAATGATGGGTTGCTCAGGATTGGACTCAAGAAGAGGAAGTTTGACCAGAACAACCGGGTTGCTGCCCAGATTGAGTCCAAGGAAGGAGAGGCTTTCAAGGCATCTATTCGCAAATATCGCCTCCGTGGGAACCTAGGAGATCCAGAGGACACTGATATTGTGGCACTCAAGAACTACATGGATGCTCAGTATTTTGGTGAGATTGGTATCGGTTCCCCACCTCAGAAGTTTACCGTGATTTTTGACACCGGTAGTTCTAATTTGTGGGTGCCTTCTGCGAAGTGTTATTTCTCGGTGAGTTTTGTTTGCTTTGAGTTGTTTGGTATTTGATGTGGTGGTTTGGGCTTCAACTGCCTATTTCATGTAGAGAAGTTTACAAATCTTGTCTCTTATTGCAGTTGGCTTGCTATTTCCATTCAAAGTACAAGTCGCGCAGTTCAAGTACCTACAGGAAGAATGGTTGGCTCCTCACACTCTAGTCCATTTTAATATAAATGGGGTTATTTATTTGTTTTTTTAAGGCTGCGATTTTATTCTTTCAATGCTATATTTGATTTGAAAACACTGTCTTGAAGTTTTAATTTAGCATGTTATGGTAATGCATGACACTAGCGGAAGTGAAATTTTTTTTAGATGACAGGTGATTTACTTGTTTCCCCGCCTTGCAGGTAAAACTGCAGAGATCCAATATGGAACTGGGGCTATCTCTGGTTTCTTCAGTGAGGACTATGTGAAAGTTGGCGATCTCGTAGTCAAAGATCAGGTAATCTCAGGCTCTTTATGGGTATATTCATGAATGTGAAATAAGGCTTTCTTTGTGTTTCCTTGCTAAGAAAGATGGTTTGTTCTAGGAATTTATTGAGGCAACCAGAGAACCCAGCCTCACATTCTTGGTTGCCAAGTTCGATGGAATACTTGGCCTTGGGTTTCAAGAGATTTCGGTTGGAAATGCTGTACCTGTGTGGTATATTATTTTGTCCTTTGCTGTTTGTTATATGACTTCTTGTTCTGTTTTGACTGTGCTCATTGTTGTCTCCAAGAACTTGGATAGAAATATGAGAAATTCATTTCCACAATTTTTTTACTGCCACTATTTTTGGAGTGAAGGTACACATGGTCAATCAAGGTCTTGTTAAGGACCAAGTTTTCTCATTTTGGTTTAACCGCAATGCTGATGAAGAAGAAGGGGGTGAAATTGTTTTTGGCGGAGTGGATCCAAACCACTTCAAGGGTGAACACACTTATGTTCCTGTTACACAGAAAGGCTACTGGCAGGTTGGTCCTGCAAAATTGATTGCACTTTGTTTTATTGAAAGTATTAACTTTCCTTCTAACAATAATTTTTTTCTTTCTTTCGTTGGCAGTTTGACATGGGTGATGTTTTGGTTGATGGCAAATCAACTGGTGAGCTCATGAGTATTTATTGTTTGTTTTAATTTAGTGAGTTTTGTAAATCTGTGTCAGTCTTGTTCATATTTACCCAGTCTAATTTAAGCAAATGTACTTCAGGTTTTTGTGCCGGTGGCTGCTCAGCAATTGCTGACTCTGGAACCTCTTTATTGGCTGGGCCAACGGTGTGTTTTTTTTTTTTTTTTTTTTTTTTTTTTACCCTTGTATCTGCACGTGTATAGTTCCACGAGCTTTTGGGCTTACCTTTGACATATTATTTTCCTATGAGTGAAATAGTTATTTTTTCTTCTTCCTTTATAATTGGATTCTGTTTTACATTCTTGTGTAGTAATAAGCTCATTTTCCTTATGCTTTTCTATCCAAAAAAAAAAAAAAAATTATGCTAATAATCCTGCAACTTTATAATCTAGGCTATTGGGTTGAATAAATTTATTTGTTATTTTTTGTTAACTTGAGGTTCTTATGCCCTGCCCGATATTTCCTAGTTCCTTGGAACGATGCGGTGCTGTATATGACCTAGTTTTGATGGTTTAAACAGAGCATCAACCTTCTTCCATGTTCCAACTTTGCTGTGCTTTTTTGTTTAATCAACTGTATTTGTGTGTCCTGTACAGACTATAATTACGCAACTGAATCAAGCCATTGGAGCTTCGGGGGTTGTAGTCAAGAATGCAAGGCCATAGTTGAACAATATGGGCAAACCATAATCGAAAGCCTTTTAGCCAAGGTATCTATTAACTTCATAACAAGCTAGAGTTGATGCATTATCCCTCACCTATTTACACTACTGTTGTTATCTTTGCAGGACCAGCCCAAAAAGATCTGCTCTCAGATTGGTTTGTGTTCTTTTGATGGGACTCGTGGTGTTAGGTTAGACTCAGATGCATTCATTTTACCATGAGTCGTGGTGTTAGTTAATTTCCATTTTTTCATTGCTTAACTTAGTTGGAATGGGATTTTGGTCAGCATGGAATTAAGAGCGTCGTGGATGAGAATGCTGGCAAGGCATCTGGTGATTTGCGTGACGGAATGTGCTCTGCATGTGAGATGGCTGTTGTATGGATGCAAAACCAGATCAAGCAGAATCAAACGCAGGAGCAAATTCTCAATTATGTGAATCAGGTAAAATAACTTGATGTTTGTGGGTTTCCCCCCAACTTTATTTCCATTTATTGTCTTTTCTACATCCTCATGCTGTGACTTGTGTGCGCAGCTTTGTGAACGGCTGCCTAGCCCAATGGGAGAGTCATCAGTTGATTGTGGCGGTCTGTCTTCCTTGCCTAATGTTTCGTTCACCATTGGTGAGAAGAAATTTGAACTCACCCCTGAGCAGGTATCGTATGATGCTTTTCAAGTTCTTTCTTGCCCTCTTAATATTTACTCTGGTATAAGATATCCATCGATAAAAAAAGATTTGATTTATCAAATGTGGAGTTCCATTTATGAAGAATGGCTGTTGCTTACTCTTCTGTCTGTATAATGCATTGTGGGTGTCATGGCATACTGTATTTCTCGACATATGTATTTCTATTAATATTTGTCTTCTTTGGGCGATTGCAAACAGTACATCCTCAAAGTTGGTGAGGGAGATGCTGCTCAGTGCATTAGTGGTTTTACAGCGTTGGACGTGCCGCCTCCTCGTGGACCTCTCTGGTACAATTGAACGTCTTTTTAACTTTTCTTTCCGTTTTGCTTGTTATTCTCATTTGGGTTGTGGCTATTTACTTGGTTCCACTGATCGGATATTTCGCCATCTACAACTCTTCGTCTTAGGAGCAGCCGAACAGGCTCTTCTTTGGCTATCTTCATTAGGACCTAAGGCCTGTTTGACAGAGCTTCCTAAAAGCTGCTTTTGGCTTCCTAGGTCCAAAAGTAGTTTTTGAAAGCGTTTAGATGATCTGTCAAAAGAGTTTTCATGTCTCCAGAAGTGCTTTCTATTAAAGCCAAAAATTATGACTTCTAACAAAAGCTCTTCTGGATAGACTTTAAAACTTGTAATAAAATTTAAATTAGACATTATAAACTTTATTTTAACCTTTTTTTTTTTTTACTTAGAATATTTTAAAGATCATTTTGGCCTCAAAAGCTCGTTGGTGTCAAACACTTAGAAATCACAGTTTTTGCTTCTCTTCTTCTATTGGCTGGAAGCGGAAAGCAAAAGTTAAAGCTTTGCCAAACGGGCCCTTAGTTATGAACAATCAATTGAATAAGTTCTTATATCTGGTTTTTAATCATTTAACAGGATCCTGGGAGATGTGTTCATGGGTCCCTACCACACAGTGTTCGACTACGGGAACCTGAGGATCGGATTTGCAGAAGCCGCGTAAATATGTTAGTTTCATGTCTGTTCAGACTCTGTTTATGTTTATCTGTTGCTGGGTGTTGCGACTTTATGTTTAACACCATAGTCCTTGGCCATGGGAACCTCTTACTGGAATTGAGCCATATATAACAGTTATCTATGTAAATACTCGGTTATGGCTTTTGATCAGAACTGCAACCAGTTTGCTTTAAGCTTTAATGGAGGAAAGTGGATTTGCCTTGGTTATCGTCTTTGCATATTTGCATATATTATTGATCCCAACTCCTGGATGAGCTTGTTTGTGTTTAGATAGTTGGTTGACATCAAAATAGATTTTTTTTTTTTTTTTCCAATTAAAGATAGGTCTCAACTTCCTTGAATAAACATGGATGATGAAATCCATAAACCATAACGGCAGACTTATTAAAAAAAAAAAAAAAATCAAACCCATATGGCAAAATGAGAGTGCTTAAAATTAAAAAAAAAAAAAAAGAATATCATAAATTTGATGTATCTATCATAATATTAATGATATGTTTACTTATCAAGAGTAGGGAATGGGAGTGGAGAATGGGAGTTATCCCTTGTTTATTTGTTTTTTTTTTTTTTTTTTTTTCTTGTAATGGGAGTGAGAATGGTGAGTTTCACATCAATTTGGGATTGAGGAATGGGATTGGTAATCTCATGTCATCCCTCCGACTGTGACTCTCATTCTTTTTATTAATATTTTATCCTTAATTCATTTGTAAGAAATTATATTAAAAATTAATAGCAACCTATATTAATTATTATATTAATTATTTTAATTAAGTAAATATATTATATTTTTATTAACTTAATATTATATAATTATCATAATTACAATTAACGTTATTAGAGTAAATAAATAATTTTTTTTATCATAAAATATTATTATGTTTCTATTTTTCTATTTTTTATACTTTATTTATTCTAATTCTTTTTTTTTTAACTCTTTTTAATTTTTTTAAGTAAAAAATTACAGAATTTGATTTTATTACCTTGATATCATAATGATTATTTTATTTTTGATTAATAGTATGATAATAAATAAAAAAATTAATCATTTTTTTAATTTTTGAAAATACAATAAATAAAGAGTATACAAGTAAATTTATAGCAACTAATTCCGATTCCTGTTCTAAGTAAACGCATGAATGGGATTGACAGTGATTCTGACTTTAATTCATGAAACCCAATTAAACAGTATATTTTGACTCCTAGTCCTGATTCCAAATCCAACTCACTTCGAATCCTACTCACTCCGATTCATGCTCACTTCGATTAGGCGTAAGTAAACATGTCATAAAGTTGATAATTTTATTATATCATAACATTAAAATTAGCAATTTTAATGTAAAACATGGCTTTTTATCTAATTTTCTTAAGATTTTACGAGCATCATCTACTCAAGCCCACCTAACCTTGGGCCTAAGCCGACAAAAGATTCAGCCCACCTTGACCTTGACTATGTGCCAGGGTTCAACCTTAACTCGAACTGAGTTGACCTGTTCTTAAGCTGACTTGTCCCCGAGCCCCGATCGAACCTACCCCTAGCTTGGGTTGGCCTCGATCTTAACTTTGATCTTGATCTTGTATTAAATACTATTAAAAGTACACAAAAAAGTATTGTATTAGATAATATGGCGTGCAGTTGTAAGTATACCTTAACGGTTCATACCTGACTCCTTTGTATGGTGAAGACTTTGATTCTTCCCTCCTCCAAATTTGAAAAACAAGAAAAATATAATTGGATATTAATCATATTAATTTAGGGTAAGTACCTGAATGGCACAAATTTAAAGACCATTACACTAATATGATAAAAAAAAAAAAAAACATTAAGCCAATATGACACAAAATTAAATTAAAGTAAACTAAAATTTGTGTCAAGTTGGTCAATATGAGGGAATTTGTGTTATGTTAGTCAATAGATTAAAAAAATGATTATTCAGGTAATTTTCTCTATTAATTACTATATGGATTAATTTATAGATGATTTTAGCAAACATTGTATGACTATAATATTTACAGTGCTCTAAAATGGTTCACCAACTATGACCGTAATGACTTAAACAACACTCTTGAAAAATATAATGGTGCAACCTCAATGGCCTAGTGCCAGGGGTCGACCTTGACCTGAACTAAGCCGACCTGTTCTTGAGCCAACTTGTCTCCAGCACCGATCAAACCTAACCTGGGCTTGGGCTGGCCTTGATCTAACTCTGATCTTGATCTTGTATTAAATACTACTAAAAGTACACAAAAAAGTACTGTATTAGATAATCTGATATGTGGTTGTAAATATACTCTAACAGTTCATAACTGAGTCCTTTCTATTGTAAAGAGTCCAATTCTCCCCACCTCCAAGTTTTTTATAAAAAAAAAAAAAAAAAATTTGGATATTAAGGTTTTGTTTGAAAAACCATTCAAAACTTAAAATTTTCATATCAGTTTTTGTCTTTTTCTGAAAAAGTTTTTTGTCTTTTCTGAAAAAGTTTGTCTTTTCTGAAAAATTAACACAAATTTATTATTGAAACTTAAAATTTCCAACTCAAACTCATCTACCAAACGGACTCTTAGGATATTAATTTACTATCTAGATTAATTTACATAATGATTTTAGCAAACATTAAATTACTATAATATTTACCGTGCTCTAAAATGGTTCACCAACTATGACCTTACAACTTAAACAACACTCTTGAAGAATGTAACATTGCAACTTAAAAAATTAAATCACGTCTCCTTTCTAAATAAAGAAATAAAATTTCGTGGCATTTTTTAAGAAATTTTGTAATAAATGGTCAAAGTCTTGTAAAATTAATAAAATGACCAGTTTCCCTTTTTTTTTAATTAATTGATAATGATATGTACTTTATATTAATTGATGATTATTTTACTAAATTAAAAAAAAGAAAATTGGTCATTTTCTTGAATAATAGTCTGAAAACTGTTTACTAGCCTAATATATATATATATATATATTTTTTTTTTTTTTTCTAGACTTATCTTATTTTGATTAGATTTTCAATTTTCATCCCCTTTTTTCCCGAAGAAGAAATTTGGCCATCTTAAGTTTTCATTGTCGTGGATACATAGGTTTCATTTTCGTGGATTGCCTTAGATTGTATTAGAAGACCGTCGTTGAGAAAAGTACAGGGGGAACAAAGTCAACTGTACTTTTTTTTCCAGCATGAAAGCAGACGGCAATTGCTTTGCCCTATGACCTTTACTTTACCTAGAACCTCTTTATTTTCTATGTTGTCATTATTATTATTATTATTTTGCTGGAATATGTTCTCATTTTTTTGACTTTTGCAATAGATTTGGTTGATTCAGTGCCTAGAGGTCAATTTGGTTCAAATTTCAAAATCCCCCCTCCCCCCTATAACTCTAGAAACTTTTTGTTTGTTTTCCCTTTTTTTTTTCTTCGTGATTTTTTTAATAAGGTTTTGAAAAAAAAGCATCATATTAAGTTTCCGTTTGACGTTAAAGTTAGAGTTAAAAATTTTAAATTGAAGTTGGTTGATTTTTTAAACACTAGTAATTTTTTTTAACTTTTCAGAAAAAAAAAAAAAAAACAAAACTGAGATGAAAAATTTAAGTTTGAGTTGGTTTATCAAACGTAGACTTTGTTTGATACTTCATTTTAACTCCGACTAAACTGTACTTTTTTATCTTAATTTATGTTTTTTTTTCTGAAAAATCAACAAAATTTATAATTAGTTTTTAAAAAGACTACTAATTTTAATTTAAAAATTTCATCTCTAACCGGCAAATCAAACGCAAGCTAATTGTTTTCGTTTTAAACCGTCATTTTTTATTGGATTATGCAGTTTTGCATATTTTTTGCGGATTACTCTGGATTTTATGATCATTTCTATTTGTTCTCTTAACTTTAAAAACTCTCACTTTACTTCCTAAATATTGAATTTATCTCACTTAATCCTTTTATTAGAATTTCAATTAACAAAAATTTTAATAAAAGGAGTTAAGTGAGATAAATTCAATATTCAGAAGGCAAAATAGACGTTTTAAAGTTCATGAGGTTAAGTGAGGCTGATCTTAAAATTTACGGGACATAGATGAAAATATTCATTTTTTTTTTTCATTTTGCTCGGATATGAAACGTGAAAACATACATTATCGAAAATGATATCTTATCAGAAAAACGCGTTTTTTTAAAAATCCCTGCTAGGAAAGTTGATG
>CM046377.1:55906113-56078613 GCA_025413485.1 Ficus microcarpa | reverse complement strand
CTTTCAAAATAATAATAATTATTATTATTCTTTAACTAAGATCTATTCTGTTGGGTTAGCTCACAGAAACGGAGGAATTTGGATACGAGCTCTTACGGTGTATTTGATGGTCGAGTTGAGTTTAAAAGAAAATAAAATTTTGAGGTTGAAATTAGTTGATTTTTAAAAAATTATTTATAATTTTTATTGACTTTTTCAGAAAAAGATAAAAAATAAATCATAAAGTATAGTTTAGTTCAAAATAAATTTAGATGTCAAACGTGGGCTAAGATTCAAAATTTAAAAGTGTTTTCGCTTTTCTTTTAATAGGGGTGTTTGGTGAATGAGTTTAGTTTAAGATTTTTAAATTTCAATAGTAATTTTTGTTGACCTTTCAGAAAAGACAAAAATTTTTTTTCAAAAAAGATAAAAAATTGTTTTCAGAAAAAGATAAAAAAAAAAAAATAGTTTAACTCAAGTTAAACTTGAGTACCAAATACCCTCTAAGTACAAGTCTTATGTCCTATATTAAAAAAAAAAAAAAAAAGAGTTTTTCTTTTCTACAACCTGTATTTTGTGTCATAAAATTTGATTGAATTGATAAGTTGTCCAATAAATTTTTAATGGGGATAAATTATTTCCCAAACTGAATAAAATGTTGTAAACTACTCCTGAATTGTTGAATGATTTTGATATATGGTGCTGTAATTTTCATCCGAAATATCATTTTTATTCAAACAAAACTTATGTAACATGTGTGAGGGCATTTTCATCCAAATATTTATAACAATAACCGATTTGAGAACATTTTGTGATACTTTATTAAATTTGCAAGTAATTCATGCTTCATTTGGTAAAACAGTTTGAGTTGAAATTTTTAAATTTGAATTGATTGACTTTTAAAAACCGTTGTAATTTTTGTTGATTTTTCAGAAAAATATAAAAATTAAAATGAAAAATTTGAGTTTAAGATGTAATGTGAAATATAACCTTAGTATATAATTAGTGATTTAGAGGATAATTTGTTAATAGTAAAAATTCAGCAGCATTCACATACATATATTTACACACACACACGCATATATATATATATAATATGTATATATATACACACAAACATGTATTTAAAATTTACCACCGCAATACAGGCACGAACCTTCACGTGTCGCCATGTGGGTTGGCTTTATTCTCAGGCTAAGTTGTCATGTTAAATTTCGGCTCCTAGACGGCCAGAGCTGTCAAATCTCGTCTCCTCTCGCCACGTGTCTCAACCGTATTCAACGAACCTTCATTTGTGGGAAAACAAAGCAGAGTATAACCAAAAAATAAAAAATAAAAAAATGGAAAAAGAAAAAAGAAAAAGGAAAAAAAATAAAATTAAATTAAATTAAATTAAATTAAAAAGAGCATCATTTTCTTGTTTAAATCCTCTTGTGCCAATCCTTTATAAACCCCAAAACCCACCAAAGCCTTTTTGGTGTCTCAAAATTTGCACAAAAACCAAAACCTCTCTTTCACTAAAATACAAAACACAACACAAAACACAAAACACAAAAACACTCTGTTTTCCTCTGTTTCACTCTGTTTTCCTCTGTTTTCCTCTGTTTCTTTTCTTCCATAATTCTCCATTCTCTTCTCAATGGTGTGGACTAGAGGACCCGCCATCGGCCGGGGCGCCACGGCACGGTCCATCTTGCCACCGATACCCGGTCGGGTGAGCTCTTCGCGGTCAAGTCCGCGAGCTTTCTCGGTCGTTTTCTTGCGAAAAGAGCAATCTTTTCTCTCCAAATTAACCTCTTCTAGGATAGTTAAGTACTTGGGTTTTGATGTCACTACCGAAAATGATGTTCCCATGTACAATCTCCACATGGAGTACGTGCCTAACGGCACGCTGTTCGATGTGATCCGAGGTTGTGGGGGGAGTCTAGATGAGTCTCTGATCAAGCTTTACACCCAACAGATTCTACTAGGATTGGATCATCTTCATGAGCATGGTATAGCACATTGTGATGTCAAGAGCCGGAATATTCTGATCGGCGAAGAGGGTGTCAAGATCGCCGATTTGGGCTGCGCTAAATTGGCGGGAGAAGTTGATATGAGCGAAGGTTCGGCGGTTTTAAGGTTCTCCGGCACGCCGATTTTCATGGCGCCGGAGGTTGCTCGCGGGGAAAAACAGGGGTTTGAGGCTGACATTTGGGCTCTTGGATGTACCGTAATTGAGATGGCCACCGGTCGGGGACCTTGGCCCGGACATGGATGATCCGGTGTCGGCGCTTTACCGGATCGGATACTCCGATCACATCCCGGAGTTTCCGAGGTTGTTTTCGGAGAAAGCTAAGGACTTTCTGAGCAAGTGCTTGGAGAGGGATTGGAGGGAGAGATGGACGGTTAAGGAGCTTCTCGGACACCCTTTTCTTCAAGTGTCGGAATCGAGATCGGAGCAACAAGAAAAGGCGAAAACGAGCTCTCCGATCAGTGTCTTGGACAAGGATTTGTGGGATTCATTCGAAGATTCGGAGACTCATCAAGAGCAAGAATTCGAAGCTTCTTCTTGAATTCTGCTGAAGAAAGGATCAAGATGTTAATCAGAGACACGTTTTCGAATGTTCCGAATTCGCCCGATTGGAGTTTTGATGAAGAAGATTGGTTCACTATCAGAAGCAATAGTTGTGAAGATGGCCAGGACTTCACGGAATCAGAATCAGCTCATGTGGAGGAATTGTCGTTTATTGATGATATCTCAACATTTGATGTGGAATTGTCGTTTGATAATTTTGTAGAAATGGTTAATCCTTTTGTTAGTGAGAGAAGTTTTGTTATGGAACTCCAAGATGAAATGGACAGTAAAAGTTTTTTACTTTGTTCAATCTCTAGTGTCGTTTTTGCTATTTTCGTTTCAAGTTTTTACCTTTTTCACCTTATTAATATTGCAATATTTTTTTTGTTTCTATTTTCATATTCTCTCTCAACGGCTCCAATTTTGCCAGAAGTTGAGGCATTTGAAAGGGCTTCATTCTTGGTATCCTTTATTTTTTTTTTATTTTTATTTTTTTTTTTAAGTTCAAATATTTCTAGAATGGGCTTCAAATCTTTCTAGAGGGTATATGTGTGAACGGCAGAAAAGTTTTGGTTGAGGAATTTGGAGGTCAATGAGTGTGTTTCACCCACGTCTCTTCATTCCACCTTTTGGGATTAGTTGAGACCTACTCATTATGACAATACTGTGTTCTTTTTTTTTGTTTTTTTTTTTTTTGTTCCTATGTTTACCCTTTTTAACTCTCGAGACCCTTGTTCGTATGGATAACATTTTTCAGATACTAGACGATGGTCATAAAAACATTAATAGGGTGTTTGATGGAGTAGTTTGAGTTGAGATTTTTAAGTTTCAATAGTAATTTTTTTGAATTTTCAGAAAAGACAAGAAATTTTTTGAGAAAAATAAAAAAACTTTTTAGAAAAAAAACAAAAAAAAATTTGGGTTGAGTGGTTTGAATGGGGATGCCAAATACTCTTTAAGTCCTTAAAAGTTCTTTTTTTTTTTTTGCTGTTGGCTTTCACCTAACAAAAACAACTCAAATTTAACGAATCCTATTAATTTTTTTTTTCATAATTAAATTCTTGTAATTTTCACTTGCTAAAAACGATCAACGGTCGAGATTAATTATTTATATAGTCCAAATATATGATAAATTGCTTATACAACGTCTATCGAATAAAGTTTGGCCATACCGAAGTTATGGCCTTAAACTTTTGTCACTTGCAACTCTCTAGAATTTGCCTTTAGTCCAACTCAAACGACCAGCTAGACTTTAACCTTTTGTGAACTGTGAGCGCCATTTGCCTTAATGGAGGGCTTGTGTGGTGGACAAACTTTGGTAGTTGGGAATGAGACTCTCATTACATGTATTCCACATTCCCCATAACCAGCCACAAGTAGTGGATCTACTTTAATTTCAACTCTCAACATTGTTTGGTTAGTGAATCACAATTATCTAGAAGAAGTTTCATGTTAATTTTTTTTTTTTTTAATCAAATCCCATTTTGAGATTTCTTAATTGGGTTTTGAAGCTTTTAAATGTAACATCAGAGCTTCTTCTCTCTCTGTCTCTCTCTCCCCTTTTCTCTTTCTTTAAGCATGCGTTTGGTGTTAAAGTTTGGATTGTAAAATTTAGCTTTGAATTGATTATGTGTTAATCGAGGCGTTTAAATTGTTAGAGTTAATGACTATTAAAACTTAAAATGTGTTCGGAAAAAAAAAAATTAATATGGAGCTTGTTTCGTTTGTTTTGAAATTCTATGTAATTTAAAAAAAAATAATAATAATTTCCTTTGGACTTGTTTATGTAAAATTATGGATTTTTAAAGTTTAAGTTACAAAACTGTATAAATAGTAAAACTGAAAGAAAAAAATAAAAATTGGATTGTAATTGTATGGTTTGGATTGTAGAATGCATGCTTACTCTTGTGCTTTGTCCTCTAATCACTTTAATTATTCCTTTTCTAGTATACTTTATAGCCGCTTTCTTATTTAATTTCTTCCTCTACTTTTCCGATTCCTGTGGTCCGTTTAGTTAAATGGCTTTGAGGTCAAGTAAATGGCTTTTTCCTTAAGTGGGGAAACCACTTGCACTCTGGTGTACCTAGCACGTACAATTTAATATAAATACATACATACATACATACATATATATATTTATAAATTTATACACATATATATATATGGAGATACATGGATAAATTACCTTTTTAAGAAATTTTTTAATAAATAACGGGAAGTTTTGTTAAATTAGAAAAGTGATAGTTTTTTTTAATGGTTAATCATTAATATTAATTATTAATTAACGATCATTTTTTAAATAAAAAATCAATTATGTTTTAAAATAATGATTTAGAAACGGTCGATTTACCTAATTTTTCTTAAATGAACATATCTTAGAAAATACATGTGCCTTGTACACTAATATACATACATACATATACATATACATATACATATACATATATGTGTATATTTTTAGAGTCCTTTCTTAAATTCTATCTCAATTTAGCGTTTACTTCCTTCAATTAAATAATGATGATGAACTGATTCTGGACGTCCTTTCTACATGGCCTATATTCTGCTTATGGCTATGGCTCTTTTGTTGATGACGTACTTGTGAAGCAATAAAAGACACTTTTAAGAATAATCTGAAGAGCAAAATTTTTGTTCTAATGCTATATTTTATATTTGTCTCAAAAACTTTGAACTTATCCCCATCTTTTTTTTTTTCAATTTTTTTTTCTTTAAAAAAAGAAGTAGAGAACTGATTCAACGGCTCCAATTGACTTTAACCAAAAGTCAACCAAATTACCTACTCAATTCCCATACCAAAAACAAAAACAAAAACAAAACTTCAAAAAAAAAAAAAAAAAAAAAAGAATTTCCAATGTGAACAAAGAAGACATTGGTAAAGGCATGTGGGAAGGTCAACAAACTTGTTCTTTCCATTTATTTTTCTTCCTTTAGAAGGTTGAATTAATCATAAAAGACTTAGGCAACAAAGTTGTTATATAAATACATGCCTTATATTGAAGACTTGGGACATAAAAATCACAAGGCAAAAAAAAAAAATTTTGGCCCTCCAATATTTCTTCCATTTTCTAGCTCTCCAAATCCTCATGGAGTGGACAAGAGAAGCCGTGATCGGCTGCGGCTCATCGGCCACGGTCTCCCTCGCCACCGCCACCCGCTCCGGCGAGCTCTTCGCCGTCAAGTCCACCGAGCTTTCTCGCTCCAAGTTCCTTCAAAAAGAGCAAGCAATTCTCTCCAAGCTCAAGTACTCTCCTTACCTAGTCAAGTACATGGGCTTTGACATCACAAGGGGAAGAAAACAGCCATCTCTATTACAATCTCTTCATGGAGTATCTTCCCCGGGGCACGCTTTTCGATGAAATCAGACGGCGTGGAGGGAGGCTAGAGGAGGCCATGATCAGAAGATTCACTTGGGAGATTCTACAAGGCTTGGAGTTTCTTCATGCAAGTGGGGTTGTCCATTGTGATATTAAGAGTACTAATATCTTGATCGGCAATGAGAATGCCAAGATTTCCGATCTGGGTTGCGCTAATTTCGTCGAACACTTATCGGAAACCGGAGATTCTCACGAGGTGGTTTTTTCCGGGACACCAATGTTCATGTCACCCGAAGTAGTCCTCGGCCAAAATCAAGGGTTTGAATCGGATATCTGGGCACTTGGCTGCACAGTCATTGAAATGGCCACCGGAAAGAATCCTTGGCCCGAAGCTCATGACCCGATATCTGTGCTTTACCGGATTGGATTCTCCGGTGAGTCGCCGGAGTTACCGAGCTCGTTGTCTCAGAAGGGTAAGGACTTTTGGAGATTTGCTTGAGGAGAGATCCAAAGGAGAGGATGACAGCTAAAGAGCTTTTGAAACATCCATTTTTCGAGGACTTAAATCCGGATCGGAGCAAGTTAAGGACTTTTCTATGTGTTCTTCTCCAAGAAGTGTGTGTGATCTGAGTGTTTGGGACTCCTTTGAAGTCATGGGAAGCTCTGATTATGAAGTTTCTTCTTCAAACTCTGCAGCTTCAAGAATTGAGAGGTTGATCGGACCCGATGTCTCGTCGGTCGGATGCGATGTCTCGGAAGTTTCGAGCGTTTCCCATGGGAGTTGGGATGAAGATTGGATCACAGTTAGGAGTCATGAAAATGAAGAAAGTGGAAAGTTTTCTGAAAATGATGATGTGAAGGAAATTTTAGGTTCCGAAATTTCTGTCGTTTATGGATTAGAGATGTCGTTTTTAGGGGTTCATGAGGTGGAGCTTGAAAGCAGTGTTGGTGTTGGTAGAAAGAGAGGCTTTGTAATAGCATTTGAAAGTTTAGAAAATGATGTCGTTTGTAGAAAATCAAAGTTCAAGGCAAGAAATGAGAATTTTTGTTCTAATGTTTATGTTAATTATTTTGTTCCTTTTGTTTTTTTTTATTTTCACCCAATTTTACAAATTTCCATCTAATTTTCTTGGCAAAAGGTAACCAGTGGATAATGATTTTTCTGCGCTGGTGTGAACTGTGAAAGATCATTCATTTTTTTTATTTTATTTTTGTTTTGTTTTATTTTTATTTTTATTTTTATTTTTTAAATAGTAGACCATGACTTGGAGAAAGTCAATGTACGGGTCAGGCTCACGTGGCAAGGTTGGTGTTTTAGCTACACCATATAGAACTGAGAAGACTTCCATTTTGTGGGTCAATGTCTACCAAGTCAACGTGGGATTTTTGTTATTTTCTCCTCGGAGAATCGTATGATCAGATTTCCAAAAAAAAAAGTTTCAAACCATTAGAATCGTATCAACTTCTGTTATTTTTGCATACTTTTTTTGTTTTTGTTTTGTTTTGTTTTGGTTTTTTTTTTTTTTTTTTAATGATTTTAATAAGACCTAACTTGACGATTGAGTCCCAAAATTCTATTCTTCGTCTTTTGTTTTTTGTTTTTTTTATGATTTTAATCAGACCTAATC
This sequence comes from Ficus microcarpa, assembly GCA_025413485.1. Classification (NCBI taxonomy): domain Eukaryota; kingdom Viridiplantae; phylum Streptophyta; class Magnoliopsida; order Rosales; family Moraceae; genus Ficus; species Ficus microcarpa. The sequence continues at coordinate 56,071,117 of CM046377.1, read as the reverse complement.
AGACGTTTAAGTTTCGAAATTCTATTTTTCATCTTTTTTTTTAAAATGATTTTAATCAAACCTAACCTGACGTTTAAGTTTCGAAATTCTATTTTTCGTCTTTTTTTTTTTTATAATGATTTTAATCAGACCTAACCTGACGTTCAAGCTTCGAAATTCTATTCTCCGTCTTTTTTTTTTTTTTTGAGAGAGAGAGAAAGAGTCTCGAAATTCTAATCTTTGTCTTTTTCTTTTCATTTTTTTTAATTATGATTTTAATCAAACCTAACCTAATGTTTAAGTCTTGAAATTTTATTCTTCGTTTTTTTTTTGAGAGAGAGAGAGATTGAGAGAGAGACAGAGAGAGAGAGATAGATACAATATCACTATCAATGGTTTCAGATTCACCATATCCTCGTCTACAACAACTACTAGTGGATCCAATTTAATTCCAACATTCAGCGAGACATAGTGATGAAGAGAATATGGTAAACATTAATTTGACACATCTCACTTTATATATATATATATGTTTGTGTAATAATATATGTATGTATATATGAACATTTATTGGTCACAAAGGATTTGGGCTGATTCAGCCAAACACACTTGCTTTATCCTTTTTTTTATGGCTTATTTGATTGGATGTTCATAATGTTTTTATGTAAACAAAAAAAAAAAAAAAAAATCTCAAATCAAATATGGAAACCCATTACTATGGTGCTAACAAACAAAAATATATAAAATTATATATATACACACGCAAACACACGAACATATAGGCAAACATAAAGTTTACTTTACAATTTGAAAGACTTCTTTGGGGTCCACCAAACAACATAGCTAACTAGATAACAATTTCCTTCTACTCAAATAGGATAATTTTTTTTTTTAACTTAACACTTGTTTAATTATTGGTGAAAGTGACCAATTATTTCAGTGGGACGTACATTAAAAGATAAAAATTTTAGGAAATTTCTATACTGATAATCAATTTTTAATGAGGACACAATGAGAATAATATAAAGATTTTAGAAATAAAATTGAAAAAAAAAATTTACTGGGGACAATTACCCAAAATAAATTTATATATATCATACATAACACTAGTTCAATTATTGGTGAAATCAGTTAATTATTTCAATGAGACGTACATTGAAATAATTAATTTTTTTTAACTTAATACTTGTTTAATTATCGGTGAAAGCGTCCAATTATTTCAGTGAGACGTACATTAAAAGATAAAATTTTTAGGAAATTTCTATAGCGATAATCAATTTTTAATGAGGACAAAATGAGAATATTTAAAGTTTTTATAGGTAAAATTGAAACAAAAAATTAAATTTTATTGGGGATAATTACCCAAAATAAATGTATATATATATCATACATAACACTTGTTTAATTATTGGTGAAATCAGCTACATATTTCAATGAGACATACATTAAAAAAATAAAATTTTTAGGAAATTTTTATAGTGAGAATCAATTAAGGCAAAATGAGAATAATATAAAGTTTTTAGAGGTAAAATTAAAAAAATAATAATATATATATAGATTGAATTTTATTAGGGACGGAAGTCTCTACTCGATTATAGATAGTCCCGTCCTTGCTTGTTTTGTAATATTTTCTTTTGCACCACTGTCATGCTCGATTATTTTAGTAATTAAAGTAGCTACAACAAATCATATCATGAATATTCTATTGACGAGTCAGTATTATTCATCAAATATATACATATATTTTTAAAATTGCTATATCAAATGATAGCATGCTTACATATATTTTCCAAGTGGATAATGAATATGCTGAGGATTAAGATAGCCAGTTGAAGGGGTTAGAGTTTGGAGATATTATTTTAATAAAAAATATACCCAACTTGTTTTGCAATCTCAATCCACTTGTATTGTTTTCTATTTGTCTTTTCCTGTTGGTAAGAGGCGGCTCAAAAGGAATCCCAAAAGGAATAAGCGGAATAAACGAAAAGCCAACTTCAATTTAATAATCAACGAGTCAACTAATCTAAACTGGATTAGAGTCCGTTTGGGGAAATAGTTTAAGTTGAAATTTTTAAGTTTGAGTTGGTTGCTTTTTAAAAACTAGTTATAATTTTTGTTGACTTTTCAGAAAAAACAAAAATTAAAATAAAAAAATTTGGGTTTAAGATGTTTCACCAAACGAAGCATAGATTTTAATTTTTCCCCATCCAAATATGGTCAATAAATGCTAGAGAATTGGCCTTTAAACAAAACAAAAGGATGCTTTCATTGACCGAAATGGCATGTTAATTGAGAGGCTCAAAAGGTTAGGTTTTTTTTTTTTTTTTTTTTTTTTTTTTTGAATTTATTAATGGGTTCAGTATACTTTTCCTAGTGGATCGACATAGGTTTGGTACATTTTCTATCGTCTAGTTTGGTCCACCCTCCCCTTTACCAAATCATTTTTTATTTAGTTTTGGTTTTGCCCATTTAGAGAAATATTTTACCGACTTCATGCGTTCAATTATTTTGAGTTATATAGAGTATGGTGTATTCATATATATATATATATATATATATATTGTTTTTTTCGCTAAAGGGTGTATTCATATAATTGTACAAAGGCAATGACACTTGCATGGTATGCAACTTCATAGAGATGAGGATAATTGCTATGGGGATAAAAGATGGTGTATCCAAATAACCTTATAGAGATGAGGATCCATGTATAATAGAGGACTCTATTGGTCCAATTATTTCATTACTGTAGAGATAGAGGATGTTCTATTTAGATAACTTTATAACGACAGCGATCCTCGGTATATAACTTCATTAGTTTTTGTAAAGACAGTGATCCTTGTTTGGTATGCAACTTCATTAGTCTAATTATTCTACTGTTATAAGAATAGAGGATGGTATATCCAGATAACTTTATAGAGACAACGATTCTTGTATGAATATATGACTCCATGGGTGCTATTATCCAACTGTTATAAGAATAGATGATGGTGTATCATGATAATCCCATAAAGACAAGGATTCTCATTTGAAATTAACCGTATACCTTGTTCAATACAGTGAAACTGAATGGTCATTAAAGATCTAGTTGAGGAAAACGAGCAGCCCTATCAAACGATGGTGGTAGTTATTCCTCTTACCTATATGACACATAGTTATTCAAGGAAAGAGTGGTCTCACTCTATAGACACCCATGAGTTGGAAAGCCATAATTTTTTTTTTTTTTTTTTATGAGCTGCGGATCATCAATACATTCAAACCTAACTGTAAAACATTTAACATCTAGTTAAAGACAACTTTGAGCCATAATTAGGACCATCTTTAGGTCAATTTAGTTATTTCTGTTTTGCAAGTTCTAGTCAACTTCATCCCATTTCTTTGCTGCTTCCAAGTTTCTTCTAAGTAAACTTAGCTCTCTGATGTAGTAATGTAGTCTGTCTATCATCAGTGCAAGGAACAAGGAAAATCCTGCATAAAAAATTGAAAAAAAAAAATTCATTCCTATTTTGAGATTTAAAATTTCAAGATTTAAGAAATTTGCTAAAGAGAATGGTACAAAATTTTCGTTTTGCCAAGGAGACGAATCGAGCTTCAAAAAAATCACTTTTGACTATCAGTCAAAAGTTATTTGAACCATAATTCATACTCTATGTTCGAACTTATGATCTAAACACCACTTTTGTATAGCTTAAACTTGAGCTGAAACGGTAAAGTTAAAATCAATGCCTAAGATTGTCGGGCGGTAAAGAACAGAACGAAGCTTCTTTAGGTCATTTACCAAAATCCATGCTTTGCCAGTGTGATGAAAATTTCCCCCATCAAACTTAAGTTTTCTTGTGGAAATAGAGAACCCATAATGTGTTTTCGAGAAAATTAGGGTTAATTTCAAATTTAATACCCAAAAAAGAGAGATTATGTCACATTGTCCTTTATAATTCAAAATGACACAAAACTCCCCCTTGTGCTTATCATAAGTTACAACTTCGATATTTTCTGTCATTGATGCATAAAATTTTCAACAGTTTTAATTACGTACTCATCATATATACTAACATGATTAAAATTGTTAAGAAAATGGTCTTTATTAATGAGTGACTCACACGTGATTAAAACTGTTAAAAAATTATTGCCTACCAAAGTTGTGATTTATGATAAGCTCAAACGAGAGTTTAATGCTATTTTAAGCATAGGGAACAAAGCATATAAGGTGCCAAATTTGAAAGTGACGCAAAAACATTATGTACCATAATGCCCTTTATTATAACTCTTTAATAGGAACCATTTTCCAAATCTGTGCAAACAAGCGGCTTTGCTCAAGAAGTACAAGAAATTATTATCAGGTTTTGTAATCATATATCTAAAATTCTTAATAACCCCTTAAATAAACAAATTTGATAAAAAAGGAGAATTTTGCATTAGCGATACGGTATTTAAAAGATATCCTATTGACAAGACACGTAATTCGTTAAATTGACTTACTTTTTTATATGATATATTCTCAATTGGTTCATAACTTTCCATACCATATATATATATATATATACATATATATATCTAATAAAAACCAGCGAAGTTCTAAAATTTGTGTGTAGGGAATGTGTACCCATAAAAGCAGCCTCAAGAAGACGTTGAGCCATTAGAACTTCATCAGTTGGGTTGACCACACCACCAGCATCAGCCGAACGTTTGTGGGTTCTGGTCACAACATATAAGGTTGATAGAAACACCACAACCATTGTTCCCCCAATGCTCTTCATCACCAACGGTCCTCTCCCTTGCTTCAATTTGTCCAATCCAAGTATCGCCAATTTCCGCGGAGGCGTCTTAAACATAAGAGTCAGAATCAACGCCATTTCCGCCAATACGACGGGAAAAAATAAATGAATCATCTTCACCCAAAAAAAAAAAAAAAAGTACCCTCCTAGAGATTTCAATGATTTTTGCTATAAATTGAATTAAATGGATATTGTCAAGATGTTGAAAGAGTTTTTGTTTTGGGAGATTGCTTATACCAAGGGTCAACAACTTTTTGTAACTTATGGTCCGGTTAAAGAATAATGTTGTATGAGACACAAAAGGCACATAAGAGAATAAAAGTGAACAAATATTTGAAATTTGAAGTTGGATAACCTTCAAGTTTGGTTTCTAATGTTCTATAAAGATAGAAAAATCTTATCAACTACCCTCCAAAAGTTGAAAATCTTTAAGTTGGTTTTCCTATTGATCTAAGGAAGTTTTATCGAAGGATCCCTTGTCTTGTATATCGATATACATGAATTAATTTTTTAACAGTCTTTTGTATGAGTAATCACATTACAAATTTACAGTATACGATTCAAAACTACTCCAGTCATATATTAATTACACCATTAAAAATCTAATCCAATAATTGAAAAAATAGTTTTTAATTTTTATTAATAATGTAAAATAAGAAGTTGTATTGTAAAGTATCGGTTAATTATTGAAATAAATATTGTTGTACGGAAATTTTCAATTAAAAAAAAAATAAATAAAGATGGAACACGACAATAGACCGAAAGCGGCAGTACGGCTGCCAAATTCCCTCGCATGATATTATTTAACCTTAATTTTTTTTAAAAATATTTTTTACCTTAATTTTTAAAAATTTTTTTTTGTTTTTACCCAATGCAAGAAAAACTGTAAAAATGTACCCACTTGATGATTGAAATACATAATTATGTACTTATTTAATAGACAATTATCTCAACTTCGTTTTAAAGTAGACACCAACATCTAACAATATTGTCAGGGAAATTGAAAAACACCATAATAAGTTATAAGATTCATCTCTATAAGAATGACAACAAAACAGAAACGACAACATGATTGAAAATGACAAGAGACAAGAAAAGACAATAATATGAAAAATGCAAAACGATTAAAAACAAAAAAAAAAAGGGAAATGAAACGAGACATTATTAGAGGTGGGAATTTGAGCCGGGCCAAACGGCCGGTCCGCGCCCGCCCTAACTATAGGGCCGGGCCGGCTCTCCTTTTAGGCCCGGCCGGCCGCCCGAATGTTTTAAGCCCAATGGCCGGCCAGCCGCCATTATTTAAAAAAAAAAAAAATAATTAGAAAATATATATAAAAAATAAAATAAAGTTTAATTATTACCTTAAACAACTAAAATTAAAAGTTTAATTATAATATTAAGTAACTAACTAACTAATATTATAATTATTAAGTACTAACTAAGCAATTATAATATAAATATAAATATAAAAATTAATAGAAATAGTATAATAAATTTTTTTAATAAAGTATAAAAGTTTTATTTTTATCTAAGATAAAATATTAAGATAAATTATTAAATTATCAAAAATATACAAATTTATTCAAAAATTACAAATAATAAAAAATTAAGTAAAAATTTAAAAATTGGCCGGCCCGCTCCCGCCCGCTCTAAGCCCACGGGCCGGCCGGGCTTGCATTTCAAAATTCGGCCGACCCGGCCCGGCCCGAATTTTTGAAATCGCCCATTGGGCTCGGGCTGGGCGGTCCGAAATCCCACCTCTAGACATTATTGAATTTAAATGAACTGAAAACGATAATCCCTTGGGAAATCGCATTACTCAAATAAATAATAAAACATAAAAGAAACGACCTCGTTCTAGAAACGGAAAACGACAAGAAATCTAAAACAAGATAACACCTATAAACGACATCTATATGAACACTATCAAAATTGTAAAACGACGCCAAGGTCAAAGACACATTGACATGAAAAACGTCAATACTCGACGGCGATGTTAAAGTAAACGACAATATCATAAAAACGACATCATTGCAGAAACAACAACAATCCTCAAATTGAGAAGGACAGAAAACATGTTTTCTTCTATTAATTTACACCAATTTTATTTATTAAAAAAAAAAATCAGCTTTTTGACTCTTTTCATGTGCATTTAGTGGGTTTGGGAATTTCAGCTGAAAATTATTCATACAAATCAGGCTTACAAAGATTGGTTATTTTCCTAAAGAGCTCTGAGTAATACACCAAATTTCATGCATGTTCCTGATTATTTACATAAATATTACACAAGATTTCGAAATTTTTAATGTTATACAAATGTGTCATCTATCAATAATTCAGCTAAAATTGGACGGTATAGCAATTTCAAAATCATTATTTATTTTCCTTCAAAAAAAAATCATTATTTATTTTATATTCGATTTTAGAAATAAAAAAACGTTTCTATATAGTTTTTGATAAATAACATTTTTATAAAGTTGATTAGGTGCAATAATCACCTTCAAAAGAGTCGAGGGTAAGTTGATATAAAGATCAATATTTCAAGACATTTGTAAAACTACATCTTCATTTTAAAAATCCGTTAAGGATATCAATGAAAGTGAATGTAAAAAATATTTAAAATGATTTTCTACGTATGAGAAGGCATCGAGAGTACGTTAAAAGATGTAAAGTTTGTATTCCCATCCAAACTAATATATATATTTATATGAATTAATCCATATTTAATTTTAATATTAATTTTATGCGTATTTTAATTTTAATTTCTTTTTAGCTAATGTGTTAATTATTTATCGGCACTTGTGAGTGTTCCAATTGGTACACGTTTTGTTAAAAAGAGCTATTTTTCATTTGTTGAAAAAGAAATTAAAAATTAAAATAAAATAAGACGAAGAATGGTACACTAGAAGCCAGGGAAGAACCAGAAGCTCCACTCTCAGGGCCTGAAGCAATGGCGGCGCCGCCATTTTCGTTTTCTTCATCGCAATCGCAATCTCTCGCATTTCGATCCTCATCTCCTTCTTCTCTCCTTTTTCTCCGCTCTAATCTCCGAAGATCCAACCTCCGCCTCAAATCCCCCACCACTTTCTCCGTCCGCGCCTCCTCTAATGGAGATTCCGGTACTCTTTCTCCTCTCTCTCTCTCTCTCTCTCTTGTGGCTTCTTTGGATGTTCACCAATATTCTCTCATTACTTTTTTTTTTTTTTTTTGGCGAAATTCAGTTGTGACTCTGCTTGACTATGGCGCTGGCAATGTCCGTAGTGTCAGAAATGCTATTCGCTATCTCGGCTTCGACATCAAAGATGTGATGTTTCTCTTTCTCTTCTTATTTTTTCCTTTTGTCTTTGATTTTTGTCTGAATTTCTGTTCTTTGATTGCTAAATTGAGATTATAACTCAGTTGTAATGATAATCCTCAGCAAAAGCATGAATTAAACTGAAATTTTGAACTTCATTGAGAGTGAAACTATATTTGTAACTCACATTTCAAATCTGGTCTGAAAAATAGTTGATTTTTGGTTTTTTTGGGATTTGAAGTTTGTAAAATGAGTACATTCAAAAGTTTTGAGTATATTCGTACGCCAATGTTGAGTCGTAAAGTTTGTTATTGGTCCATATGATCAATTGACTGAGTAAATTAGTAAGACAGGAGGAGAAGATTTATTATTTCTTGATGGTTTTTTGGGTTTAATTTTTATGTTTAAATGTAGGTGCAAACTCCAGAAGACATATTGAACGCAAATCGACTGATATTTCCGGGGGTGGGAGCTTTTGCTGCGGCCATGGATGTACTGACCAAGACTGGGCAAGTGTTTTCTCATTTCTGTAACTTCTATTATGTATATGCATTGACAACGTCAGGAAGTATTATGAGAGGGCTATTATAACAACGAAGATTTAATTATTAAGTATCACAATCTAGCCATTAATTCCGCTGTAATTGTTAATCTCGTTACTATTTTTAGTAGAAAAGTGTAAAAATAGCATATTTGATGATGCTCTAGTGTTTAGGGTGGGAGGCTGTATACAAATTTGTACAAAAATATGTAGACTAAAAAGGTGAAAAAAAAAGTGGGGTGGGGGGCTTAGGTAAATTTGTACATAAAATGTGGGCTAAAAACAAAAAGAAAAAGTTAAGCATCCCCCCTTGAATACTTGAGTTTATTACAGATGCATGTTTAGCTGTACAAGAGTAAAAAGTTGAGGGGGTCTTATGCAAATTTGTACGTAAAATGTGGGCTAAAAGAAAAGAAAAAGAAAAAGAAAAAGTTGAGCCTCCCCTTCCCGCCTCTTTAGCTTCGTCCCTGTGTACTTGATTTTATTACAGTAGCCTGGTTAGCTAAACAAGAGTATGATGGTTTAGTTGCTACTTTTTGTAGTTTGGCTGAAGCACTCTCTGCTTATATTGAAAAAGACCGGCCGTTCCTAGGCATATGCCTTGGACTTCAGCTGCTTTTCGAGTCCAGTGAGGAGAATGGACTAGGTCAGTGCTTTGGTGTCTTTTTGTTCTACAATCTATATATATATATATATATTTTTAATCAATTATCTCATAGAATAAATTCATGAAGGTCCTATTTTTCATTCTGCTTTCTTTAATAGCAAGAAAAGAAACAATAGTGGTTTGTAAGTTGACAGAAAAGAAGAATATATAAAGACATTGTAATGGGTAGTGATGCCAACAAGATTGAAGAAAAAAAAATGTTTTTCTTTCCTTGAATATCAACACGTACATATTTCTTAAAACATCAATTAAAAGTTGTAAAGTCCTGCAGTAAATGGTCTTGGCTTGATACCGGGTGTGGTTCAGCGTTTCGATTCATCAAATGGCTTCAGAGTTCCCCATATTGGATGGAATGCTTTGCAGATCAGGAAAGACTCAGAAATATTGGATGATGTTGGAGACCACCACGTCTATTTCGTTCACTCTTACAGAGCCATGCCTGTATGTTACTTTCCCTTGTTTAATATCTCTTTTGAGAAATTAAAAAAAAACGAACGAAAAGAATCTGGTTTCCTTGTTCCAGGATTGAAACGACTTTATATGTTCTTTTAGTCAGATAAAAACAAAGATTGGATTTCTTCTACCTGCAACTATGGTGACAATTTCATAGCATCTGTGAGAAGGGGAAATGTGCATGCAGTACAGTTCCACCCGGAAAAGAGTGGAGGCAAGATTTTTATTTTCTCTTAGTTTTTTAATTATATTTCAACATAATAATTCCAAAGTTTTGAGATTTAATGAAGTCCTTGATTAGGAAGGGAGAATAAATATTCTTGTAGATTGAAAAGGACCGCAAAATGTTAATCCTTTTTTTCCCCACATTCATCTCACTTATTGATATCACATATCTTGAAATTATTGTTTCAGATGTTGGTCTTTCTGTATTAAGAAGATTTTTGAAATCAAATTCACCCGTGGCAAAGGTAGCCTTCGTTCCTCTGAAGTGTATGCCTTCCATGTCTTGACTTCTTTTTTCGATCATCTAACAATCTAGGATCTTAATGCGAAGACAGAAGCCTACTGAAGGAAAGGGTTCGAAACTTGCAAAAAGGGTAATATTCATTGAACCATTTGAAGACTTTTTTTTGCTTAGAATTTATTTTGATTTGTGTGTTTTTAAGAACATATTGTAGTCATTTTGTGGTTTCATCTGTTAAGTTGTTGATATGCTGATTATCTAACTTATTGTAGAACTTTTCTGTAGGTAATTGCTTGTCTAGATGTAAGGACAAATGACATAGGAGATCTTGTTGTCACCAAAGGAGACCAATATGACGTGAGAGAGCATACTAAAGAGAATGAGGTAGTCTAGTTCTCAGCCATCTCTTTGTTGTTTCTCTGGTTTTATAACATGAATTTTCTGGTTTCAGTTGTAATAAGTGGCAAATTCTTTGGAATTGTTAGGCGTGCATAAAAATTGTTGTATGAGAGAAATGTGATTATATGGGCAGTTTTTTCACTCCCTCTTAATCCTTGACACATTCCCTTTTGAATTTTGGTATTGTTATTCGTCCTGTTTTGATACGGTGCTGACTCAACTTTGGGTGTAGGTGAGAAACCTGGGCAAGCCGGTTGAGCTTGCTGGACAATATTACAAAGATGGTGCTGATGAGGTATACTTTGATAGTTTTGGGCAGTCATCATTGATTGCATATATTTGCGGAGCCATCGCAAGCTTTACTTAATAATTCCACCTTGCAGGTTACTTTCTTGAATATTACTGGTTTCCGCGACTTCCCGTTGGGTGACTTGCCAATGTTGCAGGTATCACTTTTTAACTTTTTTGACATGAATCTTTTTATGTTAGATCATGAGAGAAGAAAGATTTTCAATTTCAAATACGTCTTTACATTATTATCTTTCTTTATTTTTTTTTTCTCTTTAAAGTAATTTTTAACTTGCAATTTTATACAGGTATTGAGATATACGTCAGAAAATGTTTTTGTCCCATTAACTGTTGGAGGAGGAATTAGAGATTTTACAGACGTAAATGGGAGGTACGCTCATTGAGTTACTATCTTTTGGTTCAGTATTTGATGTCTTTATTTATGTATCTCAACTTTTGAGTACAACTTTTTTTTTTGGAAAGCAAATTCTTAATTGAAAACTTGCACCTCGTGGCATGGACAAATACGATATGTTTTCTTCTTACAGGCACTACTCTAGCTTGGAAGTTGCTTCAGAATATTTTAGATCCGGAGCTGATAAGATTTCTATTGGAAGTGATGCAGTTTATGCGGCAGAAGAATATTTGAGAACTGGAGTATGCAAAAACTTCTTATAACCTATCTTGCATTTCTGTTTGTCTGGGTTTGGACTTTAGTATGTTTCTATCCTATCTGACGTTTTCTTCCTTTTTAGGTAAAAACTGGAAAGAGCAGTTTAGAGCAGATATCTAAAGTATACGGAAATCAGGTAATATTGTGCTTTCTTAGAGATATTTGCGAGTCCATGCTCCTTTCAGTACGAATTGGATTTTTTCTTGAAAAACTCGCATTGGACAAGAAAATATAATCAACATTTAGTTGGGCTTAAACTTTGTCATGGATTATGTAGATCAACATCGAATTTCAGTTTGGTTCAACGGTGTTTCCTCGCTTGAATTTTTCTAAGTCTTCTAATCAAATCGTTATATGAGCCTAGACTATGCTTGGGTTTCTGTATCCTCTTTTTATTTTTTTCATTCCTGAATGTGTTTGATTTATGTAATAACGCAGGCAGTGGTTGTGAGCATTGATCCTCGGAGAGTGTACGTTAAAGATCCTAGTGATGTGGAATTCAAGACCGTAAGATTAACGAACCCAGGTAAAGAAAGTGACTAAATTAAAATCTAAGATGCACTCATATGCTTTTTGCCAGTTCATTACCTAACGAGAGAGGCAGAGAAAAAGAGTCATGCTGGAATTTAGAAAGAGAAGGAGATGCTGTACAGTTTTACAATTTATCTAATAGCAAGCTTTTTTTAGTTGGCTTAAAAATTATTTTTTCAACATTTGATTCCAGGTCCAAATGGTGAAGAATTTGCATGGTACCAGTGCACGGTAAATGTTCTTTTTGTCTTAACCTATGTAAAACTACTTCATTTAAATCTTTTACTTGTATCAAACATCACAAGAGTTTCTTCTTTGAATGATTTCGCTACGAATTGAAATTGACCATATTTTAAACAAGTTTCTCTTAATGGGTCTTAAAACCTTATGTTTTGTTCTTAAGGTCAGCGGTGGGCGAGAAGGACGACCAATTGGAGCTTATGAGCTTGCAAAAGCTGTGGAGGAGCTTGGTGCCGGGGAAATACTGCTAAACTGCATTGACTGCGATGGTGACGATGACTTTCTTCTTTCTTTAGACGTTATTAATTGGGAATTGAGTAGTATGATTAGCCTAAACTTTCAACCCGGTGGAACGTGCAGACGGGTTCACACTCGTTCATTTATCTATTTTCGGGTTTTACAGTGGTATATCTTCTCCTTTTCAGGGCAAGGAAAAGGATTCGACATAGATTTGGTAAGGTTGATATCAGATGCTGTGAGCATTCCGTGATCGCTAGCAGCGGCGCTGGCGCTGTTGAGCACTTCACGGAAGTGTTCAGCAAAACAAACGCGTCCGCCGCCCTTGCCGCTGGCATTTTCCATCGGAAAGAGGTACAATTGCAGCTTTTTAAGAATTACTCAACGCTTAATCATCTGTTATTCGATTGTTCATGAGGCTTTACAAACTCCCGCGATAATCTGGATCACAGGTGCCTATTCAGTCCGTGAAAGAGCATTGTTGAACGAAGGCATAGAAGTCAGAATCTGATCATCTCATCGCTGATAAAATGAGGGCAATAATGGTATTAAATTTTTCCCTAATGAAGAAAATCACAATGGGAATGTAATACTTTTTACTTCTGCCACAACGTGTACAACATGTTTGTCTTTTGTCGTTCAAAATTTTGGACTCCGTGTTTTTGATTTTTAATTAAACTAGAAAGTGACTTTGGAAATGAACATTATTTTATAATATTTGACATTAACATTATCTCCAATAATTTGAAATTGCTTACCTAAGGGATGATGTTTGTCCGAATAATTTGAAATTGTTTGGTGAATAAATTTAGTTTAAGATTTTTAAATTTAAATATTAATTTTTGTTGATTTTTTAAAAAAGACAAAATTTTTTTTTCAGAATAGATAAAATTTATAAAAAAAAAAAACCAAAACTAAGATAACAAAATACAATTTAATTTAAAATGAATTTAAATACCAAGCTCTTCTTAGATGTCGATTTGACCAATTCTTCTTGCTACACCAGCTACACCAGAAAAAGAAAAAGATGCAGTGTCCTGGACTCCACTAGTTTTGTTCAACTCCTTTTGTCCTCATCCGTTGGATCTGGACCAAGCATACTATATACATATATAGAGTTGTCTAGTACCCTTTGATATGGTTCTGTCTTTAACTGTCACATCTCGTCAGTTTTGCTTATATATATATGTTTTTTTTTTTTTTTCATTTTAATGTGATTTTTTTTTTCCATAATATTCAGTAATATAGAAAGCTTCATGTAGATATGCATGTTATAAGGCATACATCAAACCGATTGAACCGATTAAATCAATCGAATCATACTAAACTTGTGAATAACCAATTTGGTTTGGCTTGATTATAAAAAAAAAATCAATTAAATTGATTTAGTTTGTGGTTTAATCTTTAGAAAGTCAGCCGATTTCTAATTTATATATTTTAAAAACTATATATATTTGTAAAAACATAATTAATTAGTTAATAATATGATATTAAAATTTATTTATATGCTTTTTAAATGACTAGATAGTAAATGCCCAAATTTATATATAGAATGCTTTATTATGGATATTCTATTCTATGATGATTTGAATATTTGATTCTTGGGTAAATTGATATTAATTATTTAGAAATACAAGATTTTTTTTTTTTTTTTTCGAACTTAGGATGATGGTTGTGGGCGTAGTCTAGTAGTAATATACAAGTACTTATCCTATGAAAATGTTGATCATATTCCATTTATGATTTAAAAAAAGTTAATTAGTATTAGTTCAAATCAATTAAAAAAAATCAAACTAAACCAATTATAATCATTTTAGGGGTGTTTGGTGAATGAGTTTGAGTTAAGAATTTTAAGTTTTAATAGTAATTTTTATTGACTTTTCAGAAAAGACAAAAAACTTTTTCAGAAAAGACAAAAAACTTTTTTAGAAAAAGATAAAAACTGAGATGAAAAAGTACAGTTTAATTTAAAATGAGATGAAACTAACAAACAAACCTTTAGCCTAGTTTGGTTTTGACTCCTTACTTGGTTTGGTTTAGTTTGAAAATCTCCAAACTAACATTTATTTAGTTTGGTTTACATGACTTCACCTAAAATAAAGACGAAAATATCCGAATGACATAAATTTAAATATATTATTATATCAACATGACACAAGTTTGACACTAGAATCAATATGAAACAAAAATAAAACGAAAATTTGTGTCCTACTCAGGGGAAATTTGAGTCTAGGGCCGGCAATTTCGGACACGACACGGTGACACGACATGAGAACGAAACGTAATAAATGGGTTTGGACCGCATGTTTAATAATTGGGTCGAAATTGGGTCGACACATTTAACACGAAAATAAATGGGCCGGAAATGAGCTAATACGGTTAACACGTTTAACACGTTTATGTTAGAATTTTCAAACTATTCTAAAACTCTTTTATAACAAGTATAGGCCTATTTGTGTGTTTAATATAAGATCAGAAAACAATTATTAAAGAATTTTCACTACTAAGACAACATAAATCAGAAATTACAAAGATGTTGCTTCTGATATAAAATAATAATCTTATAATTAACTAGTTAATAATATAAAATAGTAAATGAATTAGAGTTATATTTAACTAGTTAATAATATAAAATAGTAAACCTAATATTAAATGCTTGGCCATCGCTTCTTTCTCGAGCTCGACAAGTCTTTACTCACCAAAGGTGAATTTTTTATATGCGGAAATTCTTTGCATTTCTTTATGTATTTGGATTCCTGAAAAAATGAACTTTATCTCTGTCTTTTCAAAAATAAAAACCTATGCATTTCCTCCGTAATTGCCGGCCCTATGCATAATCCATAAAGCTAATGACAAGTAAAATTCCTACAAAATAGAACCCAATCTTTTCTATTTTCATAGAAGGTTCTGGATAGATTCTAAACAATTTTTTTTCCTTTCTTTTTTGTTACAAAAAAGTTATTGTTATTATATACAAAAATAATAATCTAAGATTCATATTACTATATTTTTCTTACTATATTTTAAATTTTTATATATTTTTTAAATTATTATAATTTATTTTTATAAAAACACATAATTTCAACTCTAAACATCGACTCATTTTCAATAAATCATTTTCATAACATCAATTACAATGTATTCTCCATATGCTTTTTTATACCATAAAAAAAATGGTTAAACTCTTAGTTGTTACATTAAAAGAAAAATAATTTAGCTATTTATGACTTACCACTCCTAATTTAGCTGTTACTCTAAAAGAAAAATAATTTAGCTTTTAGAAAGAAAATTGATTGAAATTTGAAAGTTTGAAAATATTTCCTTTTGTATTAATATTTTGTTGTCTTTTGATATTTCTCTTAATATTTTAGATCTTGATTATGTGATAATTTAAGACTTATTTAGGTAGTGAAATATGGACACCAACTACAACTTAGACTTATGTTTTATTCTAAGAAATGTTTGTCTAAATCATCATGCATATTTGATAATTCTAGTTGTTAGTTTTATATCCATAATGGATAATTCTAATGATTTTTTATTCATAATTTTTGTATTAAATGGGTCAGGAACCCATTTTATGTTAAACGGATCGTAAACGGGTTTTTCATGTTAAAAGGGTCATAAACGTGTTCGTGTTCGTGTTCGTGTCATAAATGGGTTTTTTCGTGCTAAATGAGTGATAAACGTGTTCGTTTTCGTGCCAACCCGTTCTGGACCGTTTAATAATCGTGTTCGCGTGTCATGTCGTGCTGCCCATTTATTACTCGTGTCGTGTTCGTGTTTAAGTTCCTGACCCGTTTATTAATCGTGTCGTATTCGTGTTTAGACTAATCGTGTCGTGCCGTAATCGGGCCGGTCCGAACACGGCCCGCGAATACAATTTGCCAGGCCTATTTGAGTTTTGTCGTAGTTCATACCCTCTACCTATATATAAGGTTGGAGGGACCCACGCTCTCTAAAGAATTATTTTTCTTTCCTTTTTTGTCCAATCATAATAAAAGGCTTTTCTTTTTCTTCTCGCGGCAACTTCTCCTAAATGGTTGGTACAACGTTCAGTCAATGTTTTGTCTCTGTCTACGTGAATTATTTAGCCAACATAATCGACCAATTCCCATGACACACTTCATGACATAATATATATGCAGTGAGTAAACTCTCCACAATTTATGTTTTAACTTAAAAAAAAAAAAAAAAATCTCTTTAGTTTATGTTTGGTATGTTGGAAACAAAAAATGGATTGGAAAAAAATATGTCCTAAGCTTAGGGGGAAAAGAATAGGAAGCAATGGGAGGACTTTTCTCTTCTTGTTTGATACATATCCTACCATATTCACTTCATATTTGGAGAGATTAAAATGTTGTTTGTTAAAAATTATGTATTTTACTAAGTCTAGGTTTGAAACATCGAATTGAAAAGTTGTTTTCAAAAATGTTTTGAAAAAAATTTCAATTCAACTTAAAATTTTCGTTTTTTCAAAGACGGTACCAAACTCATTTTTTCTCTCCCCTAAATACTAATTTAAAAAAACATTCTCATTTAAAATGGAATCTTTTTAAAAACAACTTTTCAAACTTATATTTTAAATTCAGATAACATGACATAACACTATTGAGAGGATAACCAATGAGACGAGAAATCGGAACAACAAATCTCGACATATTTGGAGAAATCATCTGGTGATTTGTTAAGAGCACCACTGAAATTTGCTTAGATAAGTGAATGAAATTGAATTTTAAGACTCTTGCATAATTGGCCAAATCTTTGGAAAAACCATGCAGTCCTTTGGAGTTTTCCATTCTTTGTGCCCAAAAAAAAAAAAAATAAAGCATTTTCATTCATTTACAAACCTATCTTTCAAGAGTACATTCTAAGACCTATGAAAAATACCAAAAAAAAAAAAAAAAAAAAAAAAATCAGAAAAGCTTGCTTGCAAATTCCTCTTGAGCTTGTTCAGGCTCGGAAGATAAAGACAACGCGCTCGCACGGTCTCTGAGCTCCGACAAGCTCCGTCCGAGCTGCAGCGCCGTTTTAACTTCAAACAATTCACCATTCTCTCTCTCATCAATCGCTGCATCCTCCAAAGTCGACTCAATTGTCTCTTCCATGTGCTTATAAAACCCCGCCGAGCTTCGGTACATCTCGAACACCATACCGACTTGCCCACCGTGCTCTAGCGTGTTAACCACGGCAGCCAAGGCTCCGCACATGACTCCAAAAACCGCAGGCCACGAACCGAAAACAGAGGACCCCAAGAAAACAGAGCCAATTGCCGCCAAGCCAGTGAGCAACGGACCGGAAATGGCTAGAACTTTGTTTACTTTCAAAGCCACTTTACTTAATCTGATGTATTCGGCGGTATCTTTTGTCCTCACAAGTCTCTCAATCTCTTTCATTTCCGCTTTAAGGTTGTCGTTCCACCCGTTGATCTTCCCCTTTCTGCGGCCAAACATTTCGTGTTTAGCCTTGAATTGACCTTGTGGCCACCACACAGCAGGCTCGACTTTTGCAGGGAATTTGTCGAGCATGACTCCAAGCAAGGGTAGAGGGTATGCCTTATCAAGCGCCAAAACCTTTTGCATCGCGTCATTCACGTCGTCGAATATCGGTTTTCGGAGAGACAAAGTGGTTCTGATCTCTTCGTAGAGCTGCTTGAACAGCCTCGAAGCGTTTCTCTGCTCTTCGGCGAGCTGAGAAGGCTGAATCTTGTTCATAACCACCAAGATCCCCGTGGCCGCCATGTATAGAACAGTAGACGAAAGCTTTAGGACCAAAAGGGTTTCTCCAACGCCTTTCGCAGCCGCAAGAGCAGCCATGATTGCGGCTGTGACCGTAATTCCGTTGATGGAGCTTAGCAGCAAGTGATTCCAGTTATCTCGCTGCGCACCGATGTTTTTGTGCATTTCGACTCTGTCCGCGACAATTTCTAGGATTGCGTACAACTCTTGCTTCGCCTCCGAGTTGGAAACTTCCTGATCATGATCATTTTTTGTTTTGGTTTCAATCTTGGACTTGAGATTTACATCAGTGAAAGTTGTTGTCAAGGTTGATAACCCGTTTCGCCGATGGACGGGGAGCTTAGGAACAAAGAAATCAGATGGCTGAAGTTTCCGAGAATTGAGAGTGCATTGGATTTCTTTCAAGGAAGCTGAAGAGGAACAAGGGAAAGATTGAAGAGTGGCCATGAAAGTTCTATCGCAAGATATGCTTGGAAATAGGTTGGTGTTGAACTTTCGGAGTTTTTTTGACTGGAAATGAGTGAATGCTTGTAAATGTGTGTATCGAGATATGAACCCAAAATAAACTATGATATTTAAGTAGTGTGAAAGTCCAAAATGTATTTAGATTTTGATGGACAATATGAATATTATTTCATTCTCAACCTCGTTTCATGGAAGAGGCTGAAAAAAAAAGTAGATTTGTAGTTGAGTGGTTTACACAAACGAGATTTAATAATCAATCTATAGAAACGTATTGAATGTATTGAATGGGCATTGGTCAAAGTAAATCATCCGGTCATCTTCTTTTAACATTTTATGTTTGACTTCCTATTTTGTCCATTCTTCATTAAACTTGTGGAAAAAGCAAAAATAAAAAAATAAAAAAATGAAAAAAAATAAAAAAAGCCTGGAGCTAAAATCACGTTATATAGTCAAGGAATCCTATCGTAAGGAGCATGTGAACAAGTCCACACGTTGATTCGGTCTGGCATAGAGAAATGATTTAAAAGAACTCGAGCACTCTTGTAGTTTAACATTTTAAGATGAAATACTAACATCCCAACAAGTAATAATAGAGTTAGATTTCAAATATAAGTATGTATACGTACAAGATGAATCCCATAGAAAAAACATATATTTTAGTAGGGGTGTTCATCATTTTTTTTTGGAACTTGGGGGAAGGGGGTTCGAACTCTATAGTCTGCGCATTTTAATGGAGTTAGGTGTGATATTACTGTTAAGCTACAACGACAATTTTGTTTATTGTTTTTTAAATAAATAACATCAAATATTAAAACTAAAGGGTTTTGTAGAAGTTATGTGAGAATTTTTAAATTTTAATGACCATAAAGCGGAAAAACCATGAAATTTTTTGGGGTAGAATTAATTTAAGTGGAGGTTATGTGTGAATGTTTAACTTTTCTTGACATTAAAAAAAAAATATAACAAAAAACCAATAAAATTTTCTGGTAGATTTAGAGAAAAAAAAAATTTCAGTGCTCGGCCCCTTAACAAAGACACCATTGATTGCAATCGATTAAGAATCTGTGGTGCTCTTAAGAGGAAAACTTCAAGGTAGCGTGGGGCACTGACAACTCACATATCACTTTCGTTAATTAAAAAAAAGAGACATGAGATTTCAGTTTGTATTTTTAACATTATTCTCTTCTCTCTCTTTTTTTTCTTGTGAATATCTTATTCTATTTCTTTTTTTTTTTTTGGGTGAATATTTATTCCTTGACACTATATCGGTATGCTTTTTTGCTTCTATCGACGCATACTGTTTCTACCTACCTGGTCAGCTTAATGGTACCCCGAGCAATTTTTCCTTCATTATTGTAATTGACTCGATGTATTCTTTTTGGGTTATTTTTCTTACAAATCAAGTGTGTCCTAATTAAACTTCTAGCGAAAAAAAAACAAAAAAAACAAAAAAAACAAAAAAAGTGTGTCCTAATTAAATCATTACTTGAAATCTTTATGAGAAAACAACGACTAGTTCGTTGAGATGGATATGGACAAAGTAAGGTGGGTAAATAGAACTTTTTGGAGATGTATTTTTCAATATGTTTTAAAGGTGCCACGCCATACATATACATATATATATATATATATATATATAACTGCCTTTCAGAACTAATAAGCCCTCAACAAGTGATAAAATCAGAAATTTTTATTTGGAGCGGCCAATAACTATGATGACATTTTGTTTCTTTGAGTTCTTAAGCTTTGAAATAATGAATACAATAAAAAATATAAATATAAATATAAAGTGATAGACTATATTTCGAAGTAAGAAAAACTAGTGTAAATAAACGTTCTATACACAATTTAGATTAAATTCAGAATTTATGGGAGTAAACTATAAAATTTTAGATTAAAACGTTAAGGATATGAATGTTTTTTTTTTTTTTTTTTTTTAAACAACCTGCATTAAAACTTCAATTTTTAATTTTAAGGGGGACTTAACAAGAAAAAAAGGGACAAAGCGACAGTATTTTTTGAAAAAACCTAAAATGCGTTTTAAGTCTTTAAGTGGCTCCATCCACCAATAGGTATGTCAATAATATAAAGGAAAAAACTTATAGGCTGACGCGGTTTAAAAAAATCTAAAAGATTATGGAATAGTATGAATTGGATATAATTTCACAAAACCGGTTTTCATAGATTAAAATATCTAAAACGCTTAATACAAACCAACAATGGAGAAAATAAATAAATAAATAAAACTTATTAATGCATACTGATTAATACAAAAACCTCATTCTAAAGGCTGATATACATATATAGATTTGTACCACAATACAAAATGAACAAGAGATAGTCCATGGTAATCAAAATAGAATAAGTAGGAACAACAAACTTAACTTGCATAAATAAATGAGTTGTGAACATTTATTAATTAACAAAACGTGGATTTTATTTATGAGTCTCATAACACTGAAGATTTATCTTCAAATAAGTAAACACGACTGGTACCCTTTAATACTGTTCGGTTATTTAACCTCGGAGAATGGTCAGGCCATCGTTGAACAAATTCTGAAGTATTATAACTATCGGACCAAGTAGATATCCCAATAGAGGCAAGATACTGGCGGGCAGCGGCGTTGACTGCTGCGGCTGCTAGCTGTGCACTGACATCAACCTTCAAAAGCTTCCGGGCAGTAGTAGTAGTACAATTAGCACAAGAAGATAATACTTGGACTTGAAAATGACCATGTTTATCATCTTAATTCTATATCTAAATGTATGTATGGATTAAGATAATAATTAATCGTGATCAAAAGAAGTACTTGTGGGAACTATTGGAAGTGAAGATGAGTTTGTATAAACAAGTAATAAAGAAGAGTTTAAAAGACTCAAGTTCTGTCTTAATTCCTAGATGATTTTTTTTTTTTTTTTAGGGTATTCTTTTAATAGATATGGCAGATACATAATAATACCATTTCAGATTTTTTTTTTTTTTTTTTTTTTTATGTGAAGGCGTTAGCAGCTTTATATGTATATTTTTATAAATATATATGTCATGTACAATGTCCATAGTAGTTTTATATGATGACAACTTTATAATGTTTATAAAACATCGAAAATGTTTTTAGAATGAAGCCTAAATCAATCACATCAAACCGATCAAAATATATAAGATTTTACAACTGTCGTTCTTGTTAGCTGTCGGATAAAAGAATATTCTTGTATATATACACACGCATAAAAGGATGATATATGACATATGATGATAACATTTAATCCCTTACCTATATCTTTCAAATGTATAAGAACTAGATATTCGTTTGGTTCCTTTATCATGCATTAAAATGTTTATTCAACATGAATGATAACTGTATAATTTGAATTGTGTATTTGAATAAAATGTGTGTTTGGGGTGACATATTTTGTTCTTTTTTGTTTACTTGCTCCTTTCAGAGTGGTTAGTAATTTCTTTTATTTTTATAAATTTTTAATTTATTTTTTCTTTTCGTCTTTAATAAAGCGAGTGGTGAACTCAATAAAGTATGAGCTAGTGTTCTGGTAGGTCCCAACATAATTGACATACACTAATTCGTTAATATTGGATTGTATAAATTTTGTATACATCATATGTATGTAGATACATTTGATATGTTTCCCCTGGATTATACATTGCAATATAAGATTTTTTACCAAGTTGGTATTGAATAGTGCAACTATATATATATATGTAGTTATGCAATCTACATCCTTCCTGATAAAAAAATAAGGATTAAAACTCACACACACACACACACACACACACACACATATATATATATATATATATATATATTAATAGAATAGCATATATAATTTTATTAATTTCTTTAATCTCTGAACTATTCGAATTGAAATAAAGGCTCATTCCTTTTTTTTTTTTTTTTTTTTTTTTTTTTCCTTTTGGGTCCTCTTATTTAGCTTCCAAGTGACTACTCCAAGGAAAGAATATCTCCAATATTTTGCGGCCAATTAATTTAATTTTGGAGTGAAGGCATTGATTAATCCATACTGATCAAATCTAATTTTTACTTTAAATCAAGTGATAATTTACCAATTTCGTCCAAAAAAAAAAAAATTATACGTTTCAAAGTTCAGAGGTGAATTTATAGAAATATTATTATTCATGTGCACCCCTATAAAGTACGTTTTAATTTTGGTCATGTTTCTTGGCTTGTCACCGGAGGTATTATCTATGGTATATGACGTTTTTCTCATTTTTTTTTATAGTTATTTGTTTGAAATAAAGATGATTTTATTTCCGCTTAGTATTTTATTGATATATTTCTGTGCTTATTTTGTAGTAACAAAGGTGTTCTCCCCATGCTCTCTTATTGTTTGTGTGTCCAATCTGCTAGTGTTAACTCTATGTGGTGTTGAAGGTGACTTTTTTTTTATAAGTCTCTTGATCTCAATCGATCAGAGTTTTCTATCGATTATAGTGGTGTTATTGAAAGAGCCATATGTATGTTCAATGATTGATGTGCCTTTTCAATTTCTTATTGTTGGATTTCAATGCACGTTTTACCTCCTCGTGTATTTCTTTAGAATTTACTGATAGAACCGATTTGTATTTTGGATTAGGTTTCCTCGTGTTGTGAGGTCATTTAAAATATTAGTGTTTGTATTTTATTGATTTGAAATACAATTATCCTTTTCAAAAAAATTCACAATACTTTTCCTAAATTATTAGCAAATGGTGCATACCATGCACGTGCTAATTAAATTAAGAAAACCTTCATATGAATGTGATGGTTATTTTAATAGATCTTGTACTGACTGATTTATAGAAACATTCATCTCCATACAAAGAATTATAAAAATATAAGAAACTTACATGTTGCATGAGCAATTTTAACAGCGTGAGAATTCTCGTTCGAGGTGGTCTCGCCGATCCAGTATGCAAAACCGTGGCCAACCTGGATCCGTAAAATAAACAAGTATCAGCTCAATATTTTCATTACCCCCAGCCTGAATGAAGGAGTTCACACACACACACACACACACACACACACACACACACATATATATGAGGGTTCCTATATAGCATCACTTTCATATGGCATTTGTAACGTGCTTCAAGTTATATTATACCAATTATGTGATTTAAATGTTTTTTTTAATTTTATTTTTACCGAGCCTTATCCTTCACACTAATGTTAGAAAAATATACAATGTGACAAGATTCTAAATGAAAAATCACCTATAAATTAAATAATTATTATATGATATTAAAAAAGTCAACTAACTCTAGCTTAAAAATTTCATCTTCAACCGGTGAACCAAATATATGCCTAATTAATTAAATGATATTAAAATTTATTTACATGTTTTTTTAAATGACTAAATAGTAAATACCCAAATTATATGTAGAATGCTTAATTATGGATATTCTATTTCTATTATGATTTGAATATTTGATTCTTGAGTAAATTGATATTTTTTATTTAGAAATACACAAGTATTTTTTTTTTTTCCGAATTTAGGATGGTTGGAGCCATAGCTTAACGGTAAAATACAAGTACTTATCATATCAAATTATTGATCATATTTCATTTTTGATTTAAAAAAAGTTAATTAGTATTAGTTCAAATCAATTAAAAAAAATCAAACTAAACCAACTATAATCAGTTTAGTCTAGATTGGTTTTGACTCCTTAACTCGTTTGGTTTAGTTTGAAAATCTCCAAACTAACATTCTTTTAGTTTGGTTTACACCTGGCAATTCGTGTTCGAGGGCCGTGTTCGGGCCAGCACGATTACGGCATGACACGATTAGCATGAACACGAACACGACACGATTAATAAACGGACCAGGAATCTAAACACGAACATAGACCGTTTAATAAACAGGTAGCACGACACGACACGCGAACACGATTATTAAACGGACCACGACGGGTTGGTACGAAAACAAATACGTTTATGACCCATTTAACACGAAAAACCCATTTACGGCTCATTTAATACGAAATGGGTTTCTGACCCGTTCAACACAAAAATTATGGATAAAAAATCACTAGAATTATGGATATAAAACTAAGAATGTAGTTGAAGTTCATGGACAATAAAAATTTGGAAAGTTGAAGTTCAAATTTGAAAAATGTAGTTTCAAAATGATGAGTAAGTTTTACTATTTTACATCCTAATAAATTTATGTCTTTGTTAGCTATAAGATTACCCTAATACCCTAATCCAATTTTATACACATAATTAGGTTTACTATTTTATATTATTAACTAGTTAACTATAACCATAATTCTTTTACTATTTTATATTATTAACTAGTTAATTATAAGATTATTATTTTATATTAGAAGCAATCTCTCTGTAACTTTTGATTTATGTTATCTTAGAAGTAAAAATTCTTCAATAATTGTTTTCTGATCTTATATCAAACAAACAAATGGGCCTATACTTGTTATAAAAGAGCTTTAGACTAGTTTGAAAATTCTAACATAAACGAGTTAAACGTGTTAACCGTGTTAGCCTATTTCCGGTTCATTTATTTTCGTGTTAAACGTGTCGACCTAATTTCGACCCAGTTATTAAACGTGCGGTCCAAAAGCATTTATTACGTGTCGTTTTCGTGTTGTGTCCGAAATTACCGGTCCTAATTTGGTTTATACGACTTCACTTAAAATAAAGGAGAAATTATTCGAAAGATATAAATTTAAATAGATTATAATATCAATATGATACAAATTTAACATAAAAATCAAAATGAAACAAAAATAAAATTAAAATTTGTATGATCTGAATTAAGAGGAGAAATTTGTGTCTTGTCGTAGTTCGTATGCATGCGAGGCTTATACTCTACGTAAATATAATGTTGGAGGGACCCACGCTCTCTAAAGCATTATTTTTCTCTTTCCTTTTTTGTCCAATCATAATAAAAGGCTTTTCTTTTTCTTCTCGTGGCAACGTCTACTCAATGGTTGGTGCAATGTTTATTCAATGTTTTGTCTCTGTCTAGGTGAATTATTTAGCCAACAGAATCGACCAATTCCCATGGCGTACTTCATGACATAAAATGCAGTGAGTAAACTCTCTATAATTTATGTTTAACAAAAAAAAAAAAAAAATCCCTCTTTAGTTTATGTTTGGTATGTTGGAAACAAAAAATGGATTAGAAAAAAATGTACTAAGCTTAGGTTGGAAAAATAGGAAGCAATGGGGAGACTTTTCTCTTCTTGTTTGATACATAATCTAAGTACATTCACCTCATATTTGGAGAGATTAAAATGTCATTTTAAAAAAATTATGTATCGTACTAAGCCTAGACTTGAAACATAGAATTGAAAAGTTGTTTTTAAAAAGGATTTGAAAAAAATTTCAATTGAACTTAAAATTTTCATTTTTTCAAGGACTGTACCAAACTTATTTTTTCTCTCTCCTAAATACTAATTTAAAAAAACATTCTCATTTAAAATGGAATTTTTTCAAAAATAACTTTTCAAACTTATATTTCAAACGAAAGCTAAGATTTGGAATATTTGAAGGATTGGAAATCCCTTGACCAATCCTTTTATTCTTTAAACCCTTTCACTAACCCCCTCATCCCTCTCCCTCACCAACGTTTCCTTCCAACCAAACAAGCTCTTATTGTGTGTTTGCTTGGAGGGAGAGTCCCATTCCATTATTTGGTTGGAAGGAAACAAGAAGGGAGAGGAGAGGTGGAGGGAGAGTCTCTTCCACTGGGCCTACCATAATGCATCCTTCCATCAGCAGAAGGATGCACACTCTCATTTTCTTTTCAATCAAAAAGACAATTTTATTCTTAATTAAAAAAAAAAAAAGGGTTATAAATGGACAATATAGTAATTAGCTAAAAAATTATAATCTATCATTTTAACATTCTCTCCCTCTTATCGAACAATACAAGGGATTTCTACAATTCTCTCCATCCTTCACATTCTCCATCCTCCCTACCAAACATAGATGATTGTTTTATTCCTCTTCTCTTATTGTCATGCATCAACATCCAATGCAATACGAAGAGTCCAAATATGTTACTCCAATTTTCTGTCTCAATAATTGTCTCTTAAATAATGTTTTGACAGTGCATCAATTTATTTAAGAATTTTTAGTATTTAGTAATTTTTATATGACCAAAATTTTAAATTCAGATAATATGACATAACACTATTGGGAGGACAATCAATGAGACGAGAAATCGGAATAACAAATCTCGACATATTTGGAGAAATCATTTGGGGATTTGTGAAGCACCACTGACATTTGTTTAGACAAGTGAATGAAATTGAATTTTACGACTCTTGCATAATTGGCCAAATATTTGGAAAAACCATGCAGTCCCTTGGTGTTTTCCATTCTTTGTGCCAAAAAAAAAAAAAAGCATTTTCATTCATTTACAAACCTATCTTTCAAGAGTACATTCTAAGACCTGTGAAAAATACAAAAAAAAAAATTTAATCAGAAAAGCTTGCTTGCAAATTCCTCTTGAGCTTGTTCAGGCTCGGAAGATAAAGACAAGGCGCTCGCAAGGTGTCTGAGCTCCGACAAGCTCCGTCCGAGCTGCAGCGCCGTTTTAACTTCAAACAATTCACCATTCTCTCTCTCATCAATCGCTGCATCCTCCAAAGTCGACTCAATTGTCTCTTCCATGTGCTTATAAAACCCCGCCAAGCTTCGGTACATCTCGAACACCATACCGACTTGCCCACCGTGCTCTAGCGTGTTAACCACGGCAGCCAAGGCTCCGCACATGACTCCAAAAACCGCAGGCCACGAACCGAAAACAGAGGACCCCAAGAAAACAGAGCCAATTGCAGCCAAGCCAGTGAGCAACGGACCGGAAATGGCTAGAACTTTGTTTACTTTCAAAGCCACTTTACTTAATCTTACGTATTCGGCGGTATCTTTTGTCCTCACAAGTCTCTCAATCTCTTTCATTTCCGCTTTAAGGTTGTCGTTCCACCCGTTGATCTTCCCCTTTCTGCGGCCAAACATTTCGTGTTTAGGCTTGAATTGACCTTGTGGCCACCACACGGCAGGCTCGACTTTTGCAGGGAATTTGTCGAGCATGACTCCAAGCAAGGGTAGAGGGTATGCCTTATCAAGCGCCAAAACCTTTTGCATCGCGTCATTCACGTCGTCGGAGATCGGTTTTCGGAGAGACAAAGTGGTTCTGATCTCTTCGTAGAGCTGCTTGAACAGCCTCGAAGCGTTTCTCTGCTCTTCGGCGAGCTGAGAAGGCTGAATCTTGTTCATCACCACCAAGATCCCCGTGGCCGCCATGTATAGAACGGTAGACGAAAGCTTTAGGACCAAAAGGGTTTCTCCGACGCCTTTCGCAGCCGCAAGAGCAGCCATGATTGCGGCTGTGACCGTAATTCCGTTGATGGAGCTCAGAAGCAAGTGATTCCAGTTATCTCGCTGCGCACCCATGTTTTTGTGCATTTCGACTCTGTCAGCGACAATTTCTAGGATCGCGTACAACTCTTGCTTTGCCTCCGAGTTGGAAACTTCCTGATCATGATCATTTTTTGTTTTGGTTTCAATCTTGGGCTTGAGATTTACATCAGTGAAAGTTGTTGTCAAGGTTGATAACCCGTTTCGCCCATGGACGGGGAGCTTAGGAACAAAGAAATCAGATGGCTGAAGTTTCTGAGAATTGCGAGAGCATCGGATTTCTTTCAAGGAAGCTGAAGAGGAACAAGGGAAAGATTGAAGACTGGCCATGAAAGTTCTATTGCAAGATATGCTTGGAAATAGGTTGGTGTTGAACTTTCGGAGTTTTTTTGATTGGAAATGAGTGAATGCTTGTAAATGTGTGTTTAGTCGAGATATGAACTGAAAATAAACTATGATATTTAAGTAATGTAAAAGTCCAAAATGTATTTCGATATTGATGGACGATACGAATATTATTTCATTCTCTCCCTTATTTCGTGGAAGAGAATGAAAAGAGAGGTAGATTTATAATTGAGTGGTTTAAACAAACGAGATATGAAAATTAATCTATAGAAACGA
The DNA here is from genome assembly GCA_025413485.1 of Ficus microcarpa. NCBI lineage: Eukaryota > Viridiplantae > Streptophyta > Magnoliopsida > Rosales > Moraceae > Ficus > Ficus microcarpa. The sequence continues at coordinate 56,042,354 of CM046377.1, read as the reverse complement.
GGTTGGAGATAGAGAACCGAGCGACGTCTAGTGTCATTCGGAAAACGAGGGACTTGGAGCGAAATGGGTGAGATTTTGTTTGCAAAATTGAGGGTCTTGTAGTGAAGTGTTGAGGGAAGTGAGAGTGAGTTGAGATTTATAAATCGCGGAAAGCAAGGAAAGTAAATAGACGTGTGGGGTATGTGGTCATATTGGAATATTTTGAATGGGCATTGGTCAAAGTAAACCATCCGGTCATCTTCTTTTAATATTTTATGTTGGACTTCCTATTTTGTTCCATTCTTTCTTAGAACTTGTGGAAAAACCCAAAAAAAAAAAAAGTTCGAAAACATTTCATGAATAATGAGTATTTCGATAGCAAGAAATGAGTATTTCTTATTGTTTCTCGAAACCATAAGAAACTAGTCGCAAGAAAAACATGAAACTTGAGATTTTGCTCGCAATTGTCAAAAATAAAAATGAAAATAAAAATAAAAATAAAAAGAAGAAGAAGAAGAAGAAGAAGCCCGGAGCTGAAATCACGTTATATAGTCGAAGAATCCTATCGTAAGTAGTGTGTGAACAAGTCCACACGTTGATTCGGTTTGAATAGAGAAATGATTTAAAAGAACTCGAGCACTCTTGTAGTTTAACCTTTTCAGTTGAAACACCAACATCCCAACAAGTAATAATAGAGTTAGATTTCAAATGTAAGGATGTATACGTACAAGATGAATCCCATAGAAAAAACATATATTTTGGTAGGGGTGTTCATCATTTTTTTTTTTGGAACTTGAGGGAGGAGGGTTTGAACTCTATAGTCTGCACTTTTTAGTAAAGTTAGGTGTGATATTACTGCTAGGTTACAACTACAATTTTGTTTTTTGTTTTTTTTTGTTTTAAATAAATAACATCAGATATAAAAACTAAAGGGTTTTGCAGAAGTTATGTGAGAATTTTTAAATTTTAATGACCATAAAGCGGAAAAACCATGAAATTTTTTGGGGTAGAATTAATTTAAGTGGAGGTTATGTGTGAATGTTTAACTTTTCTTGGCATTAAAAAAAAAAAAAACAAAAAACCAATAAAATTTTCTGGTAAAATTAGAGAAAAAAAATTTTCAGTGCTCGGCCCCTTAACAAAGACACCATTGATTGCAATTGATTAAGAATCTGTGGTGCTCTTAAGATGAAAACTTCGAGGTAGCATGGCGCACTGACAACTCACATACCACTTTCGTTAATTAAAAAAAAGAAACATGAGATTTCAGTTTGTGTCTTTAACGTTATTATATTCTCTCTCTCTTTTTTTCTTGTGAATATCTTATTCTATTTCTTTTTTTTTTTTTGGTGAATATTTATTCCTTGACACTATATCGGTATGCTTTTTTGCTTCTATCGACGCGTACTGTTTCTACCTACCTGGTCAGCTTAATAGTACCCCGAGCAATTTTTCCTTCATTATTGTAATTGACTTGATGTATTCTTTTTGGGTTATTTTTCTTACAAATCAAGTGTGTCCGAATCAAACTTCTAGCGAAAAAAAAAAAAAAAAACAAAACAAAAAAAGTGTGTCCTAATTAAATCATTACTTGAAATTTTTTTGAGAAAACAACGACTAGTTTGTTGAGATGGATATGGACAAAGTAAGGTGGGTAAATAGAACTTTTTGGAGATGCATTTTTTAATATGTTTTAAAGGTGCCAGACCAAATATATATATATATATATATATATATATATAAGTGCCTTCCAGAACTAATAAGTCTTCAACGAGTGACAAAATCAGAAACTTTTATTAGGAGAGGCCAATAACTAGACATTTTGTTTCTTTGAGTAGTTAAGTTTTGAAATAATGAATACAATTAAAAATATAAATATAAATATAAAGTGATAGATTATATTTCGAAGTAAGAAAAACTAGTGTAAATAAACGTTCTATACACAATTTAGATTAAATTCAGAATTTATGGGAGTAAACTATAAAATTTTACATTAAAAAGTTAAGGATATGAATGTATTTTTTTTCTTTCAACAACCTGCATTAAATCTTCAATTTCTTAATTTCAAGGGAGAGTTAACAAGTCAAAATGGGACAAAGCGATATTATTTTTTGGAAAAACCTAAAATGCCTTTTTATCTTTTAAGTGGCTCCATCCCTAGCCTCCACCAATAGGTACGTCAATAATATAAAGGAAAAAAATTTTAGGCTGACAAGTTTTGCTGTTTAAAAAAATCTAAAAGATTATGGAATAGTATGAACTAGATATGACTTCACGAAACCGGTTTTCATAGATTAAAATATCTAAAACGCTAAATACAAACCAACAATAGAGAAAATGAATTTATTCAAAAAAAAAAAAAACAATAGAGAAAATGAATAAATAAATAAAACTTTAATTATTAATGCATACTGATTAATACAAAAACCTCATTCTAGAGGCTGATATACATATATAGATTTGTACCGCAAGACAACATGAACAAGAGAAAATCCATGGTAATCCAAATAGAATAAGAAGTAACAACAAACTTAACGTACATAAATAAATCATTTTTGTTTTGTATTTTATTTCGCTGGAAATAAAACACAAAATAAAAATGATTTATGAACATCATTATTAATTAACAAAATGTGGATTTTATTTTTGAGTCTCATAATACTGAAGATCTATTTTCTAATAAGTGAACATCATCAGTGCCTTTTAATATTGTTCGGTTATTTAACCTTGGAGAATGGTCAGGCCATTGTTGAACAAATTCTAAAAGGGTTATAACTATCGGACCGAGTCGATATCCCAATAGAGGCAAGATACTGGCGGGCGGCGGCATTGACCGCTGCCGCTGCTAGCTGTGCACTGACATCAACCTTCAAAAGCTTCAGGGCAGTAGTAGTAGTAGCTGCAGCCAAAAGTAATAGAATTAGCACAAGAAGATAATACTTGGACTTGAAAATGACCATGTTTATCTTCTTAATTGTATATCTAATGTATGTATATAGATTAGGATGATAATTAATCGTGATCAAATGAAGTACTTGTGGGAACTATTGGAAGTGAAGATGAGTTCGTATAAACAAGTAAAGATGAGTTTAAAAGCCTCAAGTTCTGCCTTAATTCCTAGATGATTTTTTTTTTTTTTGAGGGTATTCATTTAATAGATATGGCAGATACATAAAAATAACATTTCAGATTTATTTATTTTTAATGTGAAGGCGTTATCAGTTTTATATTTATATTTATATAAATATATATGTCATTTACAATGTCTATAGTAGTTTTATATAATAACAACTTTATAATATTTATAAAACACCGAAAATGTTTTTAGAATGAAACCTAAATCAATCAAATCAAACCGATCAAAATATATAGGATGTTACAACCAATTGAAATATATAGGATGTTACAACTATCATTCTTGTTAGTTGTCAGACGAAAGAATATTTTTGTATATACATAAAAGGATGATAAATGATATATGAAATATGATGATAACATTTAATGCCTTACCTATTTCTTTCAAATGTATAAGAACTAGATATTCGTTCGGATCCTTTATTATGCATTGAAATGTTTATTCAACTTGAATGTTATTTTGTATTTAACTTGAATTGCGTATTTAAATGAAATGTGTGTTTGGGGTGACATATTTTGTTCTTTTTGGTTTAATTGCTCCTTCAGGAGTGGTTAGTAATTTCTTCTATTTTTATAAATTTTTAATTTTTTTTTTCGTTTTTAATTAAACGAGTGGTGAACTCAATAAAGGATGAGCTAACGTTCTGGTAGGTACCAACATAATTGACATACGCTAATTCGTTAGTATTGGATTGTATAAATTTTGTATACATCATATGTATGTAGATACATTTGATATGTTTCCCTTGGATTATACATTGCAATAGAAGATTTTTCACCAAGCTGGTATTGAATATTGCAACTATATATCTGTAGTTATGCAATCTACATCCTTCCTGACATAAAAATAAGGATTAAAACATATATTGTTTTAATTCAATAGCACATACAATTTTATTAATTTCTTTCAACTCTGAACTATTCAAATTGAAATAAAGGTTCATTCTTTTTTTTTTTTTTTTTTTTTTTTTGGGTCCTCTTATTTTGCTTCCAAGTAACTACTCCAATGAAAGAATATCTCCAATATCTGGCGGCCAATTAATTTTGGAGTGATGGCATTGATTAATCCATACTGATCAAACCTAATTATTACTTTAAATCAAGTGATAACTCAGCAATTTCGTCCAAACAAAAATGTAGATTTCAAAGTTCGGAGGTGAATTTATAGAAATATTATTGTTCATGTGCACCCCTATAAAGTACGTTTTAATTTTGATCATATTTATTGACTTGTCACCGTAGGTATTATCTATGATATCTGAGATTTTTCTCATTTTTTTTATACTTATTTAAAATAAAGACGTTGTTATTTTTGCTTTGTGTTTTATTGGTATATTTTTGTACTTATTTTGTAATAACTAATTTGATACTACAATCAATATAAAACAAAATTAAAATTAAAACTTTTATCATGTTGTGTAGGTGGGGAAATTTGTGTCTTGTCGTAGTTCATTTGCATATAAGAGGCTTATAATATACCTAAATATAATGTTGGAGGGACCCACGCTCACTAAAGCATTATTTTTCTCTTTCCTTTTTGTCCAATCATAATAAAAGGCTTTTCTTTCTCTTCTCGTGGCAACTTCTGCTCAATGCTTGGTGCAACGTTCATTCAATGTTTTGTCTCTCTCTAGGTGAATTATTTAGTCAACAGAATCGACCAATTCCCATGACATACTTCATGACGCAAAATTCAGTGAGTCAACTCTCTATAATTTATGTTTCATTAAAAAAAAAAAAAGAAAAGAAAAGAAAAAACACCTCTTTAGTTTATGTTTGGTATTTTGGAAACAAAAAATGGATTAGAAAAAAATGTACAAAGCTTAGGCGGACAAAATAGGAAGCAATGGGAGGACTTTTCTCTTCTTGTTTGATACATGTTCCTACTATATTCACTTCATATTTAGAGAGATTAAAATGTCGTTTTTAAAAAATTATGTATTGTACTGAACCTAGTTTTGAAACATAGAATTGAAAAGTTGTTTTTAAAAAGGTTTTGAAAAAAATTCTAATTCAACTTAAAATTTTCATTTTTTAAAGACCGTACCAAACTCATTTTTTCTCTCTCCTAAATACTAATTTAAAAAAACATTCTCATTTAAAATGGAATCTTTTTAAAAACAACTTTTCAAACTTATATTTCAAATGAAAGCTAAGATTTGGAATATTTGAAGGATTGAAAGTCCCTCGACCAATCCTTTTGTTCTTTAAACCCTTTCACTAACCCTCTCATCCCTCTCCCTCGCCGACTTTTCCTTCCAACTAAACGAGCTCCTATTGTGTGCTTGGTTGGACGGAGAGTCCTATTCCATTGTTTGATTGGAAGGAAACAAGAAGGGAGAAGACAGGTGGCCGGAGAATCTCTCCCACTGGGCCTACCATAATGCATTTGTCCATCAATAGAAGGATGCACACTCTCATTTTCTTTTTAATCAAAAAGACAATTTTATTCTTAATTGAAAAAGAAAAAAAAAAGAGGTTATATATGGACAATATAGTAATTAGCTAAAAAAACTATCATATATCATTTTAACTTTCTCTCCCTCTTATCAAACAATACAAGGGATTTCTACAATCCTTCACATTCTCCATCCCTCCTCTCCATTCCTCCTACCAAACATAGATGATTGTTTTCTTCCTCTTCTCTTATTGTCATGCATCAACATCCAATCCAATTGACGAAGAGTCCAAATATGTTATTCTAATTTTCTGTCTGAATAATTGTCTCTCAAATAATGTTTTGACAATGCATCAATTTATTTAAGAATTTTTAGTACTTAGTATTTTTTTATATGATCAAATTTTTAAATTCAAATAATATGACATAACACTATTGGGATGATAACCAATGAGACGAGAAATTGGAACAACAAATCTCGACATATTTGGAGAAATCATCTGGTGATTTGTTAAGAGCACCACTGAAATTTGCTTAGATAAGTGAATGAAATTGAATTTTAAGACTCTTGCATAATTAGCCAAATATTTGGAAAAAGCAGGCAGTCCTTTGGAGTTTTCCATTCTTTGTGCCAAAAATCAAAAAAAAAAAAAAAAGCATTTTCATTCATTTACAAACATATCTTTCAAGAGTACATTATAAGACCTACGAAAAATACCAAAAAAAAAAAATCAGAAAAGCTTGCTTGCAAATTCCTCTTGAGCTTGTTCAAGCTCGGAAGATAAAGACAACGCGCTCGCAAGGTGTCTGAGCTCCGACAAGCTCCGTCCGAGCTGCAGCGCCGTTTTAACTTCAAACAATTCACCATTCTCTCTCTCATCAATCGCTGCATCCTCCAAAGTCGACTCAATTGTCTCTTCCATGTGCTTATAAAACCCCGCCGAGCTTCGGTACATCTCGAACACCATACCGACTTGCCCACCGTGCTCTAGCGTGTTAACCACGGCAGCCAAGGCTCCGCACATGACTCCAAAAACCGCAGGCCACGAACCGAAAACAGAGGACCCCAAGAAAACCGAGCCAATTGCAGCCAAGCCAGTGAGCAACGGACCGGAAATGGCTAGAACTTTGTTTACTTTCAAAGCCACTTTACTTAATCTGATGTATTCGACGGTATCTTTTGTCCTAACAAGTCTCTCAATCTCTTTCATTTCCGCTTTAAGGTTGTCGTTCCACCCGTTGATCTTCCCCTTTCTGCGGCCAAACATTTGGTGTTTAGGCTTGAATTGACCTTGAGGCCACCACACAGCAGGCTCGACTTTTGCAGGGAATTTGTCGAGCATGACTCCAAGCAAGGGTAGAGGGTATGCCTTATCAAGCGCCAAAACCTTTTGCATCGCGTCATTCACGTCGTCGAAGATCGGTTTTCGGAGAGACAAAGTGGTTCTGATCTCTTCGTAGAGCTGCTTGAACAGCCTCGAAGCGTTTCGCTGCTCTTCGGCGAGCTGAGAAGGCTGAATCTTGTTCATCACCACCAAGATCCCCGTGGCCGCCATGTATAGAACAGTAGATGAAAGCTTTAGGACCAAAAGGGTTTCTCCGACGCCTTTTGCAGCCGCAAGCGCAGCCATGATTGCGGCTGTGACCGTAATTCCGTTGATGGAGCTCAGAAGCAAGTGATTCCAGTTATCTCGCTGCGCGCCGATGTTTTTGTGCATTTCGACTCTGTCCGCGACAATTTCTAGGATTGCGTACAACTCTTGCTTCGCCTTCGAGTTGGAAACTTCCTGATCATGATCATTTTTTGTTTTGGTTTCAATCTTGGACATGAGATTCACATCAGTGAAAGTTGTTGTCAAGGTTGATAACCCGTTTCGCCGATCCATGGGGAGCTTAGGAACAAAGAAATTAGATGGCTGAATTTTCCGAGGACTGAGAGTGCATCGGATTTCTTTCATGGTAGCTGAAGAGGAACAAGGGAAAGATTGAAGAGTGGCCATGGAAGAGAATGAAAAAAGAGCTAGATTTGTAGTTGAGTGGTTTAAGCAAACGAGATTTAAAAATCAATCTATAGAAACGAGGTTGGAGATAGAGAACCAAACGACGTCTAGCGTCGTTTGGAAAACGATGGACTTGGAGTGAAATGGGTGAGATTTTGTTTGCAAAATTGAGGGTCTTGTAGTGAAGTGTTGAGGGAAGTGAGAGTTAGTTGAGATTTATAAATCGAGGAAAGCAAGGAAAGTAAATAGACGTGTGGGGTATGTGGTCATATTGGAATGTTTTGAATGGGTATTGGTCAAAGTAAATCATCCGGTCATCTTATTTTAACATTTTATGTTTGACTTCCTATTTTGTTCCATTCTTTATTAGAACTTGTGGAAAAAAAAAAAGAAGTTTGAAAACATTTCATGAAGAATGAGTATTTCGATAGCAACAAATGACTATTTCTTATGGTTTGTCGAAACCATAAGAAACTAGTCGCAAGAAAAACATGAAACTTGAGATTTTGCTTGCAATTGTCAAAAATAAAAATAAAGCCCGGAGTTGAAATCACGTTATATAGTCGATGAATCCTATCGTAAGGAGTGTGTGAACAAGTCCACACGTTGATTCGGTTTGGAATAGAGAAATGATTTAAAAGAACTCGAGCACTCTTGTAGTTTAACCTTTTAAGATGAAACACCAACATCCCAACAATTAATAATAGAGTTAGATTTCAAATGTAGGTATATACACGTACAAGATGAATGCCGTAGAAAAAACATATATTTTAGTAGGGGTGTTCATTTTTTTTTTTTTTGAAACTTGGGGGAAGGGGGTTCGAATTCTACAGTCTCCACTTTTTAGTGGAGTTAGGTGTGATAATACTGTTAGGTTACAACCACAATTTTGTTTTTTTGTTTTTTTGTTTTTGTTTTTAAATAAATAACATTAAAACTAAAGGCTTTTGTAGAAGTTATGTAAGAATTTTTAAATTTTAATGAGCATAAAGCAGAAATACCATAAAAATTTTTGGGGTGGAATTAATTTAAGTGGAGGTTATGTGTGAATGTTTAACTTTTCTTGGCATTAAAAAAAAAAAAAAAAAAGAAAACGAAAAACCTATAAAATTTTCTGGTAGAATCAGAGGGAAAAAAAAAAAAAAAATTCAGTGCTCGGCCCTTTAACAAAGACACCATTGATTGCAATTGATTAAGAATCTGTGGTGCTCTTAAGATGAAAACTTCAAGGTAGCGTGGGGCACTGACACACTGGAGATCTCAGCGGAGTTGTGATCATTCATAGTTTGGCTGCTTGCCCGACATTTATGGACACTAATTTCAATCTTTAACGGTTTACAACCAACTTATGTAGTAAGTGATTGTTATCTTTTTATTTATAAATGTAATTTCTTATTCTTAATTAATGACATAATTTTTTAAAATAACTATCTGACAACTCACATGCCACTTTCGTTAATTAAAACAAAGAAACATGAGATTTCAGTTTGTGTCTTTAACGTTATTCTATTCTCTCTTTTTTTTTTTCTTGCGAATATCTTATTCTATTTCTTTTTTTTTTTTTTGGTGAATAGTTATTCCTTGACACTATATCGATATGCTTTTTTGCTTCTATCGATGCATACTGGTGAATATTTTTATGCTTTTTTGGTGAATTTAATGGTACCCGAGCAATTTTTCCTTCATTATTGTAATTGACTCGATGTATTCTTTTTGGGTTATTTTTCTTACAAATCAAGTGTGTCCGAAATAAACTTCTAGCGAAAAAAAAACAAAAAAACAAAAAAAGTGTGTCCCAATTAAATCATTACTTGAAATCTTTTTGAGAAAACAACGACTAGTTTGTTGAGATGGATATGGACAAAGTAAGGTGGGTAAATAGAACTTTTTGGAGATGCATTTTTTTAAATGTTTTAAAGGTGCCAGACCAAATATATATATATATATATATATATATATATATATATATAAAAGTGCCTTCCAGAACTAATAAGTCTTCAACAAGTGACAAAATCAGAAACTTTTATTAGGAGAGGCCAATAACTAGACTTTTTGTTTCTTTCAGTTATTAAGTTTTGAAATAATGAATGCAATAAAAAATATAAATATAAATATAAAGTGATAGACTATATTTCGAAGTAAGAAAAACTAGTGTAAATACACGTTCTATACACAATTTAGATTAAATTCAGAATTTATGGGAGTAAACTATAAAATTTTAGATTAAAAAGTTAAGGATATGAATGTATTTTTTTTTCTTTCAACAACCTGCATTAAATCTTCAATTTCTTAATTTCAAGGGAGACTTAACAAGTCAAAATGGGACAAAGCGATATTATTTTGTGGAAAAACCTAAAATGCCTTTTTATCTTTTAAGTGGCTCCATCCCTGACCTCCACCAATAGGTACGTCAATAATATAAAGGAAAAAATTTTTAGGCTGACACGCTATGCAGTTTAAAAAAATCTAAAAGATTATGGAATGGTATGAACTGGATATAATTTCACAAAACCGGTTTTCATAGATTAAAATATCTAAAACGATTAATACAAACCAACAGTAGAGAAAATCAATAAATAAATAAAACTTTAATTATTAATGCATACTGATTAATACAAAAACCTCATTCTAGAGGCTGATATACATATATTGATTTGTACCGCAAGACATCATGAACAAGAGAAAATCCATGGTAATCCAAATAGAATAATTAGTAACAACAAACTTAACGTACATAAATAAATCATTTTTGTTTTGTATTTTATTTCACTGGAAATAAAACACAAAATAAAAATGAATTATGAACATTTATTAATTAACAAAACGTGAATTTTATTTATGAGTCTTATAATACTGAATATCTATCTTCAAATAAGTGAACACCACCGATATCCTTTAGTATTGTTCGGTTATTTAATCTCGGAGAATGGTCAGGCCATCGCTAAACAAATTCTGAAGTGTTATAACTATCGGACCAAGTAGATATCCCAATAGAGGCAAGATACTGGCGGGCAGCGGCGTTGATCGCTGCGGCTGCTAGCTGTGCACTGACATCAACCTTCAAAAGCTTCCGGGCAGTAGTAGTAGTAGCTGCAGCCAAAAATAATACAATTAGCACAAGAAGAAAATACTTGGACTTGAAAATGACCATGTTTATCATCTTAATTGTATATCTAAATGTATGTATATGGATTAAGATGGTAATTAATCGTGATCAAAAGACGTACTTGTGGGAACTATTGGAAGTGAAGATGAGTTTGTATAAACAAGTAAAGATGAGTTTAAAAGCCTCAAGTTTTGTCTTAATTCCTAGATGAATTTTTTTTTTTTGAGGGTATTCTTTTAATAGATATGGCAGATAAATACTAATAACAGTTCAGATTTTTTTTTTTTTTAATGTAAAGGCGTTATCAGTTTTATATGTATATTTATATAAATATATATGTCATTTACAATGTCCATAGTAGTTTTATATAATGACAACTTTATAATGTTTATAAAACATCGAAAATGTTTTTAGAATGAAGCCTAAATCAATCAAATCAAACCGATCAAAATATATAAGATGTTCTAATTGTCATTCTTGTTAACTATTGGATAAAAGAATATTCTTGTACACACATGCATAAAAGGATGATATATGATATATGAAATACGATGATAACATTTAATGCCTTACCTATTTCTTTCAAATGTATAAGAACTGGATATTTGTTCGGATCATTTCTCATGCATTAAAATGTTTATCCAATATGAATATTGTTTTGTATTTAACTGTATAATTTGAATTGTGTATTTGAATGAAATGTGTGTTTGGGGTGACATATTTTGTTCTTTTTTGTTTACTTGCTCCTTTTGGAGTGGTTAGTAATTTCTTTTATTTTTATAAATTTTTAGTTTATCTTTTCTTTTCGTTTTTAATAAAACGAGTGGTGAACTCGATAAAGGATGAGCTAGTAATGTTCTGGTAGGTACCAACATAATTGACATATACTAATTTGTTAATATTGGATTGTATATATTTTGTATACATCATATGTATGTAGATACATTTGATATGTTTCCCCTGGATTATACATTGCAATAGAAGATTTTTTACCAAGTTGGTTTTGAATATTGCAACTATATATATGTAGTTATGCAATCTGCATCCTTCCTGATAATAAAATAAGGATTAAAACTCACACACACACACAACACACACACACACATATGTGTGTGTGTATATACATATATATATATATATATTAATAGAATAGCACATGCAATTTTATTAATTTCTTTAAACTCTGAACTATTCAAATTGAAATAAAGGCTCATTCTTTTTTTTTTTTTTTGGGTCCTCTTATTTTGCTTCCAAGTGACTACTCCAAGGAAAGAATATCTCCAATATTTGGCGGCCAATTAATTTAATTTTGGAGTGATGGCATTGATTAATCTGTACTGATCAAACCTAATTATTACTTTAAATCAAGTGATAATTTAGCAATTTCGTCAAAAAAAAAAAAAAATGTACATTTCAAAGTTCAGAGGTGAATTCATAGAAATATTATTGTTCATGTGCACCCCTATTAAGTACGTTTTAATTTTGGTCATGTTTGTTGACTTGTCACCGGAGGTATTATCTATGGTATCTGAGGTTTTTCTCTTTTTTTTTTTTTTATAGTTATTTAAAATAAAGACGATGTTATTTCCGCGATGTGTTTTATTGGTATAATTTTGTGCTTATTTTGTAATAACAAAGTTGTTCTCCCCACGTTCTCGTTTTGTTTGTGTATCAAATTTGCTAGAGTTAATTCTATGTGGTGTTGAAGGTGACTTTTTTACTATGGGTCTCTTGGTCTTGATCGATCGAAGTTTTCCATTAATTATAGCGGTGTTGTTAAAAGAGCCATATGTGTGCTCAATGATTGATGTGCCTTTTCGATTTCATATTGTTGGATTTCAATGCACATTTTACCTCCTTCTATATTTCATTAGAATTTATTAATAGAACCGATTTGTATTTAGGATTAGGTTTCCTTGTGTTGTAAGGTCATTTAAAGTACCAGTGCTTGTATTTTATTGATTTGAAATACAATTATCCTTTTTAAAAAATTCACAACACTTTTCCTAACTTATTAGCAAATGGTGCATACCATGCACGTAATTAAATTAAGAAAACCTTCATATGAATGTGATAGTTATTTTAATAGATCTTATACTGACTGATCTATAGAAGCGTTCATATCCATACAAAGAAAAATAAAAATATAAGAAACTTATATGTTGCACGAGCAATTTTAACAGCGTGAGAATTCTTGTTTGAGGTGGTCTTGCCCATCCAGTATGCAAAACCTTGTCCAACCTGGATCCGTAAAATAAAGAAGTATCAGCTCAATATTTTCATCACCCGCAGCCGGAATGAAGGAGTTCACACATACACACACACACACACACACACACATTTGTATATGAGGGTTCCTGTGTAGCATCACTTTCATATGCCACTTGTAACGTGCTTTGAGTTATATTATACCAATTATGTGATCTAAATGTTTTTTTTTTAAATTTTATTTTTACTGAGACTTGTACTTTACACTAATTTTAGAAAAATACAACGTGACAAGATCTAAATGAAAAATCACATATAAATTAAATAATTATTTTATGATATTAAAAAAGTCAATTAACTCCAACTTAAAAATTTCATCTTCAACTGGTGAATCAAATACACGCCTAGTTAATTATATGATATTAAAATTTATTTATAAGTTTTTTTTTTAAATGACTAAATAGTAAATTCCCAAATTATATGTAGAATGCTTAATTATGGATATTCTATTTCTATTATGATTTGAATATTTGATTCTTGAGTAAATTGATATTAATTGTTTAGAAATACACAAGTACTTTGTTTTTTTTCCCGAACTTAGGATGGTTGCAGGCATAGTCTAGTAGTAATATACAAGTACTTATCCTATCAAAATGTTGATCATGTTTTATTTTTGATTTAAAAAAAAGTTAATTAGTAATAGTTCAAATCAATTTAAAAAAATCAAACTAAACCAATTATAACCAGTTTAGTCTAGATTGGTTTTGACTCCTTAATTGGTTTGGTTTAGTTTGAAAATCTCTAAACTAATATCTATTTAGTTTGATTTACACGACTTCACCTAAAATAAAGACGAAAACATCCGAATCATAAATTTAAATAGATTATTATATCAACATGGCACAAATTTGATACTACAATCAGTATAAAACAAAATTAAAATTAAAACTTTTATCATGTTGTGTAGGTGGGGAAATTTGTGTCCTGTCGTAGTTCATTTGCATAGGAGGCTTATAATCAACTTAAATATAATGTTGGAGGGACCCACGCTAACTAAAGCATTATTTTTCTCTTTCCTTTTTGTCCAATCATAATAACAGGCTTTTCTTTCTCTTCTCGTGGCAACTTCTGCTCAATGCTTCGTGCAACGTTCATTCAATGTTTTGTCTCTGTCTAGGTGAATTATTTAGTCAACAGAATCGACCAATTCCCATGACATACTTCATGACATAAAATTCAGTGAGTAAACTCTCTATAATTTATGTTTAACAAAAAAAAAAAAAAAAGAAAAGAAAAAGCAAAAAACACCTCTTTAGTTTATGTTTGGTATTTTGGAAACAAAAAATGGATTAGAAAAAAATGTACAAAGCTTAGGTGGACAAAATAGGAAGCAATGGGAGGACTTTTCTCTTCTTGTTTGATACATATTCCTACAATATTCACTTCATATTTGGAGAGATTAAAATGTCGTTTTTAAAAAATTATGTATTGTACTGAGCCTAGTTTTGAAACATGGAATTGAAAACTTGTTTTTAAAAAGGTTCTGAAAAAAATTCCAACTCAACTTAAAATTTTAATTTTTTCAAAGATTGTATTAAACTCATTTTCTCTCTCTCCTAAATACTAATTTAGAAAAACATTCTCATTTAAAATGGAATCTTTTTAAAAACAACTTTTCAAACTTATATTTCAAATGAAAGCTAAGATTTGAAATATTTGAAGGATTAAAAGTCCCTCGACCAATCCTTTCGTTCTTTAAACCCTTTCACTAACCCTCTCATCCCTCTCCCTCGCCGACTTTTCCTTCCAACTAAATGAGCTCCTATTGTGTGTTTGGTTGGAGGGAGAGTCCTATTCCATTGTTTGATTAGAAGGAAACAAGAAGGGAGAAGAGGGGTGAAGGGAGAATCTCTCCCACTAGGCCTACCATAATGCATCTGTCCATCAGTAGAAGGATGCACACTCTCATTTTCTTTTCAATCAAAAAGACAATTTTATTCTTAATTAAAAAAAAAAAGAGGTTATAAATGGACAATATAGTAATTAGCTAAAAAACTATCATCTTTCATTTTAACTTTCTCTCCCTCTTACCAAACAAAATGAGGGATTTCTACAATCCTCTCCATCCCTCCTACCAAACATAGATGATTGCTTTCTTCCTCTTCTCTTATTGTCATGCATCAACATCCAATGCAATATGACGAAGAGTCCAAATACGTTATTCCAATTTTCTATCTCTATAATTGTCTTTCAAGTAATGTTTTGACAGTGCATCAATTTATTTAAGAATTTTTAGTATTTAATATTTTTTATATGATCAAATTTTTAAATTCAGATAATATGACATAACACTATTCGGAGGACAACCAATGAGACGAGATATCGGAACAACAAATCTCGACATATTTGGAGAAATCATCTAGTGATTTGCCAAGAGCACCACTGAAATTGGTTTAGACAAGTGAATGAAATTGAATTTTAGGACTGTTGCATAAGTGGCCAAATATTTGGAAAAACCATGCAGTCCCTTGGAGTTTTCCATACTTTGTGCCAAAAAAAAAAAAAAAGCATTTTCATTCATTTACAAACGTCTCTTTCAAGAGTACATTCTAAGGCCTATGAAAAATACAAAAAAATTTGATCAGAAAAGCTTGCTTGCAAATTCCTCTTGAGCTAGTCCAAGCTCGGAAGATAAAGACAACGCGCTCGCAAGGTCTTTGAGCTCCGACAAGCTCCGTCCGAGCTGCAGCGCCGTTTTAACTTCAAACAACTCACCATTCTCTCTCTCATCAATCGTTGCATCCTCCAAAGTCGACTCAATTGTCTCTTCCATGTGCTTATAAAACCCCGCCGAGCTTCGGTACATCTCGAACACCATACCGACTTGCCCACCGTGCTCTAGCGTGTTAACCACGGCAGCCAAGGCTCCGCACATGACTCCAAAAACCGCAGGCCACGAACCGAAAACAGAGGACCCCAAGAAAACCGAGCCAATTGCAGCCAAGCCAGTGAGCAACGGACCGGAAATGGCTAGAACTTTGTTTACTTTCAAAGCCACTTTACTTAATCTTACGTATTCGGCGGTATCTTTTGTCCTCACAAGTCTCTCAATCTCTTTCATTTCCGCTTTAAGGTTGTCGTTCCACCCGTTGATCTTCCCCTTTCTGCGGCCAAACATTTCGTGTTTAGGCTTGAATTGACCTTGTGGCCACCACACAGCAGGCTCGACTTTTGCAGGGAATTTGTCGAGCATGACTCCAAGCAAGGGTAGAGGGTATGCCTTATCAAGCGCCAAAACCTTTTGCATCGCGTCATTCACGTCATCGAAGATCGGTTTTCGGAGAGACAAAGTGGTTCTGATCTCTTCGTAGAGCTGCTTGAACAGCCTCGAAGCGTTTCTCTGCTCTTCGGCGAGCTGAGAAGGCTGAATCTTGTTCATCACCACCAAGATCCCCGTGGCCGCCATGTATAGAACAGTAGACGAAAGCTTTAGGACCAAAAGGGTTTCTCCGACGCCTTTCGCAGCCGCAAGAGCAGCGATGATTGCGGCTGTGACCGTAATTCCGTTGATGGAGCTCAGAAGCAAGTGATTCCAGTTATCTCGCTGCGCACCGATGTTTTTGTGCATTTCGACTCTGTCCGCGACAATTTCTAGGATCGCGTACAACTCTTGCTTCACCTCCGAGTTGGAAACTTCCTGATCATGATCATTTTTTGTTTTGGTTTCAATCTTGGGCTTGAGATTTACATCGGTGAAAGTTGTTGTCAAGGTTGATAACCCGTTTCGCCCATGGACGGGGAGCTTAGGAACAAAGAAATCAGATGGCTGAAGTTTCCGAGAATTGAGAGTGCGTCGGATTTCTTTCAAGGAAGCTGAAGAGGAACAAGGGAAAGATTGAAGGGTGGCCATGAAAGTTCTATTGCAAGATATGCTTGGAAATAGGTTGGTGTTGAACTTTCGGAGTTTTTTTGATTGGAAATGAGTGAATGCTTGTAAATGTGTGTTTAGTCGAGATATGAACTGAAAATAAACTATGATATTCAAGTAGTGTAAAAGTATAAAATGTTTTCCGATATTGATGGACAATACAAATATTATTTCATTCTCCCCCTCGTTTCATGGAAGAGAGTGAAAAAACAGGTAGATTTCATGGGTGAGATTTTGTTTGCAAAATTGAGGGTCTTGTAGTGAAGTGTTGAGGGAAGTGAGAGTGAGTTGAGATTTATAAATCGAGGAAAGCAAGGAAAGTAAATAGACGTGTGGGGTATGTGGTCATATTGGAATATTTTGAATGGGCATTGGTCAAAGTAAACCATCCGGTCATCTTCTTTTAACATTTTATGTTGGACTTCCTATTTTGTTCCGTTCTTTCTTAGAACTTGTGGAAAAACCCCAAAAAAAAAAAAAAAGTTTGAAAACATTTCATGAATAATGAGTATTTCGATAGCAAGAAATGAGTATTTCTTATGGTTTGTCGAAACCATAAGAAACTAGTCGCAAGAAAAATATGAAACTTGAGATTTTGCTCGCAATTGTTTAAAAAAAATAAAAATAAAAATAAAAATAAAAATAAAAAGAAGAAGAAGAAGAAGAAGAAGGAGCCCGGAGCTGAAATCACGTTATATAGTCAAGGAATCCTATCGTAAGGAGTGTGTGAACAAGTCCACACGTTGATTCGATTTGGAATAGAGAAATGATTTAAAAGAACTCGAGCACTCCTGTAGTTTAACCTTTTAAGATGAAACACCAACATCCCAACAAGTAATAATAGAGTTAGATTTCAAATGCAAGTATGTATACATAGAAGATGAATCCCATAGAAAAAACATATATTTTAGTAGGGGTGTTCATCATTTTTTTTTTTTTGCAACTTGGGGGAAGGGGGTTCGAACTCTGCAGTCTGCGCGTTTTAATGGAATTAGGTGTGCTATTACTGCTAGGCTACAACGACAATTTTTTTTGTTGTTGTTTTTTTTTTTTTTAATAAATAACATCAAATATTAAAACTATTGTAGAAGTTATGTGAGAATTTTTAAATTTTAATGAGCATAAAGTGGAAAAACCATGAAATTTTTTGAGGTAGAATTAATTTAAGTGGAGATTATGTGTGAATGTTTAACTTTTCTTGGCATTTAAAAAAAAAAAAAAAAAGGAAAACAAAAAACCTATAAAATTTTCTGGTCGAATTAGAGGGGGAAAAAAAATTCAGTGCTCGGCCCCTTAAAAAAGACACCATTGATTGCAATTGATTAAGAATCTGTGGTGCTCTTAAGATGAAAACTTCAGGGTAGCGTGGGGCACTGACACACTGGAGATCTCGGGGGAGTTGTGATCATTCATAGTTTGGTTGCTTGCCCAACAGTTATGGACACTAATTCCAATCTTTAACTTTTTACAACCAACTTATGTAGTAAGTGATTGTCCTCTTTTTATTTATAAATGCAATCTCTTATTCTTAATTAATGAGATAATTTTTTCAAACAACTATATGACAACTCACATACCACTTTCGTTAATTTAAAAAAAGAGACATGAGATTTCAGTTTGTCTTTAACATTATTCTATTCTCTCTTTTTCTTTTTTTTTTTTTTTGGTGAATATTTATTCCTTGACACTATTCTACTCTCTCTCTCTCTTTTTTTTTTTTTTTTTTTGTGAATATCTTATTATATATATATATATTTCTTTTGGTGAATATTTATTCCTTTACACTATATCGGTATGCTTTTTTGCTTCTATCGACGCATACTATTTCTACCTACCTGGTCAGCTTAATGGTACCCCGGGCAACTTTTCCTTCATTATTGTAATTGACTCGATGTATTCTTTTTGGGTTATTTTTCTTACAAATCAAGTGTGTCCTAATTAAACTTCTAGCGAAAAAAAGACAAAAAAACAAAAAAAGTGTGTCCTAATTAAATCATTACTTGAAATCTTTTTGAGAAAACAATGGACAAAGTAAGGTGGGTAAATAGAACTTTTTGGAGATGTATTTTTTAATATGTTTTAAAGGTGCCAGGCCATACATATACATATACATATATATATATATATATATATATATATATATATAACTGCCTTTCAGAACTAATAAGCCCTCAACAAGTGACAAAATCAGAAATTTTTATTAGAAGAGGCCAATAACTATGATGATATTTTGTTTCTTTGAGTTCTTAAGTTTTGAAATAATAAATACAATAAAAAATATAAATATAAATATAAAGTGATAGACTATATTTCGAAGTAAGAAAAACTAGTGTAAACAAACGTTCTATACACAATTTGGATTAAATTCAGAATTTATGGGAGTAAACCATAAAACTTTAGCTTAAAACGTTAAGGATATGAATTTATTATTATTATTTTTTTAAACAACCAGCATTAAAACTTCAATTTTTAATTTTGAGGGGGACTTAGCAAGAAAAGAAGGGACCAACCGACAGTACTTTTTGGAAAAACCTAAAATGCCTTTTTAAGTCTTTAAGTGGCTCCATCCCTGACCTCCACCAATAGGTATGTCTATAATATAAAGGAAAAAACTTATTGGCTGACACGGTTTAAAAAAATCTAAAAGATAATGGAATAGAATGAATTGGATATAATTTCACAAAACCAGTTTTCATAGATTAAAATATCTAAAACGCTTAATACAAACCAACAATGGAGAAAAGAAAATAAATAAATAAAACTTACTAATGCATACTGATTAATACAAATACCTCATTCTAAAGGCTGATATACATATATAGATTTGTACCACAAGACGAAATGAACAAGAGATAATCCATTGTAATCAAAATAGATTAAGTAGGAACAACAAACTTAACGTACATAAATAAATAATTTTTGTTTTGTATTTTATTTCGCTAGGAATAAAACACAAAATAAAATGAATTATAAACATTTATTAATTAACAAAACGTGGATTTTATTTATGAGTCTCATAATGCTGAAAATCTATCTTCAAATAAGTGAATATCACCGTTACTCTTTAATATTGTTTGGTTATTTAACCTCGGAGAATGGTCAGGCCATCGTTGAACAAATTCTGAAGTGAACTATCGGACCGAGTAGACATCCCAATAGAGGCAAGATACTGGCGGGCAGCGGCGTTGACCGCTGCGGCTACTAGTTGTGCACTGACATCAACCTTCAAAAGCTTCCAGGCAGTAGTAGTAGTAGTTGCAGCCAAAAATAATACAATTAGCACAAGAAGATAATACTTGGACTGGAAAATGACCATGTTTATCATCTTAATTGTATATCTAAATGTACGTATATGGATAAAGATGATAATTAATCGTGATCAAAAGAAGTATTTGTGGGAACTATTGGAAGTGAAGATGAGTTTGTATAAACAAGTAAAGATGAGTTTAAAAGCCTCAAGTTCTGTCTTAATTCCTAGATGATTTTTTTTTTTTTGAGGGTATTCTTTTAATTGATATAGCAGATACATAATAATAACATTTCAGATTTTTTTTTTATGTGATGGCGTTATCAGTTTTATATGTATATTTATATAAATATATATGTCATTTACAATGTCCATAGTAGTTTTATATAATGATAAGTTTATAATGTTTATAAAACATCGAAAATGTTTTTAGAATGAAGCCTAAATCAATCAGATCAAACCGATCAAAATATATAAGATGTTATAACTGTCGTTCTTGTTAGCTGTCAGATAAAAGAATATTCTTATATATATACACATAAAAGAATGATAAATGATATATGAAATATGATGATAACATTTAATACCTTACCTATTTCTTTCAAATGTATAAGAACTAGATATTCGTTTGGTTCCTTTATCATGCATTGAAATGTTTATTCAACATGAATGATGTTTTGTATTTAATTGTATAATTTGAATTGTGTATTTGAATGAAATGTGTGTTTGGGATGACATATTTTGTCCTTTTTTGTTTACTTGCTCCTTTCAGAATGGTTAGTAATTTCTTTTATTTTTATAAATTTTTAATTTATCTTTTCTTTTCGTTTTTAATAAAGCGAGTGGTGAACTCAATAAAGGATGAGCTAGTGTTCTGGTAGGTCCCAACATAATTGACATGCACTAATTCGTTAATATTGGATTGTATAAATTTTGTATACATCATATGTATGTAGATATATTTGATATGTTTCCCCTGGATTATACATTGCAATGTAAGATTTTTTACCAAGTTGGTATTGAATATTGCAACTATATATATGTAGTTATGCAATCTGCATCCTTCTTGAAAAAAAAAAAAAAAAAAAGGATTAAAACTCACACACACACACACACACACACATTAATAGAATAGCACATATAATTTTATTAATTTCTTTAAACTCTGAACTATTCAAATTGAAATAAAGGCTCATTCCTTTTTTTTTTCTTTCTTTCTTTTCGGTCCTCTTATTCAGCTTCCAAGTGACTACTTGAAGGAAAGAATATCTCCAATATTTTGCGGCCAATTAATTTAATTTTGGAGTGATGGCATTGATTAATCCATACTGATCAAACCTAATTATTACTTTAAATCAAGTGATTACTTAGCAATTTCTCCAAAAAAAAAAAAGGTACATTTCAAAGTTCAGAGGTGAATTTATAGAAATATTATTATTAGTACGTTTTAATTTTGGTCATGTTTGTTGGCTTGTCACCGGAGGTATTATCTATGGTATATGAGGTTTTTCACATTTTTTTAATAGTTATTTGTTTGAAATAAAGATGATGTTATTTCCACTTTGTGTTTTATTGATATATTTCTGTGCTTATTTTGTAATAACAAAGGTGTTCTCCCCACGCTCTCTTATTATTTGTATGTCCAATCTGCTAGTGTTAACTCTATGTGGTTTTGAAAGTGACTTTTTTGCTATGGGTCTCTTCTCGATCGATCAGAGTTTTCTATCGATGATAGTGGTGTTGTTGAAAGAGCCATATGTGTGCTCCATGATTGATGTGCCTTTTCAATTTCTTATTGGATTTCAATGCATGTTTTACCTCCTCGTGTATTTCATTAGAATTTACTGATAGAACCGATTTGTATTTTGGATTAGGTTTCCTCGTGTTGTGAGGTCATTTAAAGTATTAGTGTTTGTATTTTATTGATTTGAAATACACTCATCCTTTTCAAAAAAATTCACAATACTTTTCCTAAATTATTAGCAAATGGTGCATACCATGCACGTGCTAATTAAATTAAGCAAACCTTCATATGAATGTGATGGTTATTTTAATAGATCTTGAACTGACTGATTTATAGAAATGTTCATCTCTATACAAAGAATTATAAAAATATAAGAAACTTATATGTTGCACGAGCAATTTTAACAGCGTGAGAATTCTCGTTCAAGGTGGTCTCGCCCATCCAGTATGCAAAACCGTGGCCAACCTGGATCCGTAAAAAAAAAAGTATCAGCTCAATATTTTCATTACCCCCAGCCTAAATGAAGGAGTTCACACACACACACACATATATGAGGGTTCCTATATAGCATCACTTTCATTTGGCATTTGTAACGTGCTTTGAGTTATATTATACCAATTATGTGATTTGAATGTTTTTTTTAATTTTATTTTTACCGAGCCTTGTCCTTCACACTAATGTTAGAAAAATACAATATGACAAGATTCTAAATGAAAAATCACCTATAAATTAAATAATTATTATATGATATTAAAAAAGTCAACTAACTCTAACTTAAAAATTTCATCTTCAACTGGTGAACCAAATACACGCCTAATTAATTAAATGATATTAAAATTTATTTACATGTTTTTTTAAATGACTAAATAGTAAATACCCAAATTATATGTAGAATGCTTTATTATGGATATTCTATTTCTATTATGATTTGAATATTTGATTCTTGAGTAAATTGATATTTTTTATTTACAAATACACAAGTTTTTTTTTTTTTCGAATTTAGGATGGTTGCAGATATAGTCCAGCGGTAAAATACAAGTACTTATCATATCAATATATTGATCATATTTCATTTTTGATTTAAAAAAAGTTAATTAGTATTAGTTCAAATCAATCAAAAAAAATCAAACTAAACCAATTATAATCAGTTTAGTGTAGATTGATTTTGACTCCTTAATTGGTTTGGTTTAGTTTGAAAATCTCCAAACTAATATTTATTTAGTTTGGTTTACACGACTTCACCAAAAATAAAGGCGAAATTATCCGAAAGACATAAATTTAAATAGATTATAATATCAATATGATACAAATTTAAGATAAAAATCAAAATGAAACAAAAATAAAATTAAAATTTGTATGATCTTAATTAAGAGGAGAAATTTGTGTCTTGTCGTAGTTCGTATGCATGCGAGGCTTATACTCTACGTAAATATAATGTTGGAGGGACCCACGCTCTCTAAAGCATTATTTTTCTATTTCCTTTTTGTCCAATCATAATAAAAGGCTTTTCTTTTTCTTCTCGTGGCAACTTCGAGAAGAAAAAGAAAAGCCTCTATAATTGGTGCAACGTTCATTCAATGTTTTGTCTCTGTCTAGGTGAATTATTTAGCCAACAGAATCGACCAATTCCCATGGCGTACTTCATGACATAAGATGCAGTGAGTAAACTCTCTATAATTTATGTTTAACAAAAAAAAAAAAAAAAAATTCCCTCTTTAGTTTATGTTTGGTACGTTGGAAACAAAAAATGGATTAGAAAAAAATGTACTAAGCTTAGGTGGAAAAAATAGGAAGCAATGGGAGGACTTTTCTCTTCTTGTTTGATACATATTCCAACTACATTCACTTCATATTTGGAGAGATTAAAATGTCATTTTAAAAAAATTATGTATTGTACTAAGCCTAGATTTGAAACATAGAATTGAAAAGTTGTTTTTAAAAAGGATTCGAAAAAAATTTCAATCCAACTGAAAATTTTCATTTTTTCAAAGATTGTACCAAACTCATTTTTTCTCTCTCCTAAATACTAATTCAAAAAACATTATCATTTAAAATAGAATCTTTTTAAAAACGACTTTTCGAAATTATATTTCAAACGAAAGCTAAGATCTGGAATATTTGAAGGATTGGAAATCCCTTGACCAATCCTTTTGTTCTTTAAACCTTTTCACTAACCCCCTCATCCCTCTCCCTCACCAACTTTTCCTTCCAACCAAACAAGCTCTTATTGTGTGTTTGCTTGGGGGGAGAGTCCCATTCCATTATTTGGTTGGAAGGAAAAAAGAAGGGAGAGGAGAGGTGGAGGGGGAGTCTCTCCTACTGGGCCTACCATAATGTATCCTTCCATCAATAGAAGGATGCACACTCTTATTTTCTTTTCAATCAAAAAGACAATTTTATTCTTAATTAAAAAAAAAGAGGTTATAAATGGACAATATAGTAATTAGCTAAAAAATTATAATATATCATTTTAACATTCCCTCCTTCTTCTCGAACAATACAAAGGATTTCTACAATCATCTCCATCCTTCACATTCTTCATCCCTCCTACCAAACATAGATGATTGTTTTCTTCCTCTTCTCTTGTTGTCATGCATCAACATCCAATCCAATATGACGAAGAGTCCAAATATGTTATTCCAATTTTCTGTCTCAATAATTGTCTCTTAAATAATGTTTGACAGTGCATCAATTTATTTAAGAATTTTTAGTATTTAGTAATTTTTATATGACCAAAATTTTAAATTCAGATAATATGACATAATATTATTGGGAGAACAATCAATAAAACGAGAAATCGGAATAACAAATCTCGACATATCTGGAGAAATCATTTGGGGATTTGTGAAGAGCACCACTGACATTTGTTTAGACAAGTGAATGAAATTGAATTGTGAGACTCTTGCATAATTGGCCAAATATTGGGAAAAACCATGCAGTCCCTTGGAGTTTTCCATTCTTTGTGCCCAAAAAAAAAAAAAAAAAAAAAAAAGCATTTTCATTCATTTACAAACCTATCTTTCAAGAGTACATTCTAAGACCTATGAAAAATACAAAAAAAAATTTAATCAGAAAAGCTTGCTTGCAAATTCCTCTTGAGCTTGTTCATGCTCGGAAGATAAAGACAACGCGCTCGCAAGGTGTCTGAGGTCCGACAAGCTCCGTCCGAGCTGCAGCGCCGTTTTAACTTCAAACAATTCACCATTCTCTCTCTCATCAATCGCTGCATCCTCCAAAGTCGACTCAATTGTCTCTTCCATGTGCTTATAAAACCCTGCCGAGCTTCGGTACATCTCGAACACCATACCGACTTGCCCACCGTGCTCTAGCGTGTTAACCACGGCAGCCAAGGCTCCGCACATGACTCCAAAAACCGCAGGCCACGAACCGAAAACAGAGGACCCCAAGAAAACAGAGCCAATTGCAGCCAAGCCAGTGAGCAACGGACCGGAAATGGCTAGAACTTTGTTTACTTTCAAAGCCACTTTACTTAATCTTACGTATTCGGCGGTATCTTTTGTCCTCACAAGTCTCTCAATCTCTTTCATTTCCGCTTTAAGGTTGTCGTTCCACCCGTTGATCTTCCCCTTTCTGCGGCCAAACATTTCGTGTTTAGGCTTGAATTGACCTTGTGGCCACCACACAGCAGGCTCGACTTTTGCAGGGAATTTGTCGAGCATGACTCCAAGCAAGGGTAGAGGGTATGCCTTATCAAGCGCCAAAACCTTTTGCATCGCGTCATTCACGTCGTCGGAGATCGGTTTTCGGAGAGACAAAGTGGTTCTGATCTCTTCGTAGAGCTGCTTGAACAGCCTCGAAGCGTTTCTCTGCTCTTCGGCGAGCTGAGAAGGCTGAATCTTGTTCATCACCACCAAGATCCCAGTAGCCGCCATGTACAGAACAGTTGACGAAAGCTTTAGAGCCAAAAGGGTTTCTCCGATGCCTTCCGCAGCCGCAAGAGCAGCCATGATTGCGGCTGTGACCGTAATTCCGTTGATGGAGCTCAGAAGCAAGTGATTCCAGTTATCTCGCTGCGCACCGATGTTTTTGTGCATTTCGACTCTGTCCGCGACAATTTCTAGGATCGCGTACAACTCTTGCTTCGCGTCCGAGTTGGAAACTTCCTGATCATGATCATTTGTGGTTTTGGTTTCAATCTTGGGCTTGAGATTTACATCAGTGAAAGTTGTTGTCAAGGTTGATAACCCGTTTCGCCGATCGACTGGGAGCTTAGGAACAAAGAAATCAGATGGCTGAATTTTCCGAGAACTGAGAGTGCATCGGATTTCTTTCAAGGAAGCTGAAGAGGAACAAGGGAAAGATTGAAGAGTGGCCATGAAAGTTCTATTGCAAGATATGCTTGGAAATAGGTTGGTGTTGAACTTTCGGAGTTTTTTTGACCGGAAATGATGAATGTTTGTAAATATGTGTTTAGTCGAAACGTGAACTAAAAATAAACTATGATATTTAAGTAGTGTAAAAAGTCCAAAATATATTCGGATATTGATGGACAATACTATTATTATTTCATTCTCCTCCTCGTTTCATGGAAGAGAGTGAAAAAGAGGTAAATTTGTGGCTGAGTGGTTTAAACAAACAAGATTTGAAAATCAATCTATAGAAGTGAAGTTGGAGATAGAGAACCGAACGAAGTCTAGCGTTGTTCGGAAAACGAGGGACTTGGAGTGAAATGGGTGAGATTTTGTTTGCAAATTGTGGGTCTTGTAGTGAAGTGTTTAGGGAAGTGAGAGTGAGTTGATATTTATAAATCGAGGGAAGCAAGGAAAGTAAATAGACGTGTGGGGTATGTGGTCATATTGGAATGTTTTGAATGGGTTCACTGGTCAAAGTAAGTCATCTGGTCATCTTCTTTTAATATTTTATGCTTGACTTCCTATTTTGTTCCATTCTTTATTAGAACTTGTGGAAAAAGCCAAAAAAAAAAAAAAAAAAAAGAAAAAAGTTCGAAAACATTTCATCAATGATGAGTATTTCGATAGCAAGAAATGACTATTTCTTATGGTTTGTCGAAACCATAAGAAACTAGTCGCAAGAAAAACATGAAACTTGAGATTTTGCTTGCAATTGTCAAAAAAAAAAAAAAAAGCCCGGAGCTGAAATCACGTTATATAGTTGAGGAATCCTATCGTAAGGAGTGTATGAACAAGTCCACATGTTGATTCAGTTTGGAATAGAGAAATGATTTAAAAGAACTCGAGCACTCTTGTAATTTAACCTTTTAAGATGAAACACCAACATCCCAACAAGTAATAATAGAGTTAGATTTCAAATGTAAGTATGTATACGTACAAGATGAATCCCGTAAAAAAAAAAAATATTTTAGTCGAGGTGTTCATCTTTTTGTTTTGTTTTTTTTTTTTGGAACTTGAGGGAAGGGTGTTCGAACACTGCTGTTTGTACGTTTTAATGGAGTTAGGTGTGATATTACTGTTAGGCTACAACCACAATTTTGTTTTTTGTTTTTTGTTTTTTTCAATAATTAACATCAAATATTAAAACTAAAGGGTTTTGTAGAAGTTATGTGAGAATTTTTAAATTTTAATAAGCATAAAGCGGAAAAACCATGAAATTTTTTGGGATAGAATTAATTTAAGTGGAGGTTATGTGTGAATGTTTAACTTTTCTTGGCATTAAAAAAAAAAAAAAAAAGAAAACAAAAAACCTATAAAATTTTCTGGTAGAATTAGAGAAAAAAAAAAAAATTCAGTGCTCGGCCCCTTAATAAAGACACCATTGATTGCAATTGATTAAGAATCCGTGGTGCTCTTAAGATGAAAACTTTAGGGTAGCGTGGGGCACTGACACATTGGAGATCTCGGTGGAGTTGTGATCATTCATAGTTTGGTTGCTTGCCCAACAGTTATGGACACTAATTCCAATCTTTAACGTTCTACAACCAACTTATATAGTAAGTGATTGTTATTTTTTTTATTTATAAATGCAATTTCTTATTCTTAATTAATGAGATAATTTTTTCAAACAACTATCTGACAATTCACATACCACTTTCGTTAATTAAAAAAAGAAACATGAAATTTCAGTTTGTGTCTTCAACGTTATTCTATTCTCTCTCTCTTTTTTTCTTGTGAATATCTTATTCTATTTCTTTTTTTTTTTTTTTTGGTGAATATTTATTCCTTGACACTATATCGGTATGCTTTTTTGCTTCTATCGACCATACTATTTCTACCTACCTGGTCAGCTTAATGGTACCCCGGGCAAGTTTTCCTTCATTATTGTAATTGACTCGATGTATTCTTTTTGGGTTATTTTTCTTACAAATCAAGTGTGTCCTAATTAAACTTCCAGCGAAAAAAAAAAAACAAAAAAACAAAAAAAGTGAGTCCTAATTATATCATTACTTGAAATCTTTTTGAGAAAACAACGACTAGCTTGTTGAGATGGATATGGACAAAGTAAGGTGGGTAAATAGAACTTTTTGGAGATGTATTTTTTAATATGTTTTAAAGGTGCCATCCCATACATATACATATACATATACATATACATATATATATATATATATATAACTACCTTTCAGAACTAATAAGCCCTCAACAAGTGGTAAAATCAGAAATTTTTATTTGGAGAGGCCAATAACTATGATGACATTTTGTTTCTTTGAGTTCTTAAGTTTTGAAATAATGAATAAAATAAAAAATACAAATATAAATATAAAGTGATAGACTATATTTCGAAGTAAGAAAAACTAGTGTAAATAAACGTTCTATACACAATTTAGATTAAATTCAGAATTTATGGGAGTAAACCATAAAATTTTAGATTAAAACGTTAAGGATATGAATGATTTTTTTTTTTTTAAACAACCTGCATTAAAACTTCAATTTTTAATTTTGAGGGGGACTTAACAAGAAAAAAAGAGACCAACCGACAGTATTTTTTGGAAAAACCTAAAATGCTTTTTTAAGTCTTCAAGTGGCTCCATCCCTGACCTCCACTAATAGGTACGTCAATAATATAAAGGAAAAAACTTATAGGCTGACATGGTTTAAAAAAATCTAAAAGATTATGGAATAGAATGAATTGGATATAATTTCACAAAACCAGTTTTCATAGATTAAAATATCTAAAACGCTTAATACAGACCAACAATGGAGAAAATAAAATAAATAAATAAAACTTATTAATGCATACTGATTAATACAAAAACCTCATTCTAAAGGCTGATATACATATATAGATTTGTACCACAAGACAAAATGAACAAGAGATAATCCATTGTAATCAAAATAGATTAAGTAGGAACAACAAACTTAACGTACATAAATAAATCGTTTTTGTTTTGTATTTTATTTCGCTAGGAATAAAACACAAAATAAAATGAATTATGAACATTTATTAATTAACAAAACGTGGATTTTATTTAGGAGTCTCATAATACTGAAGATCTATCTTCAAATAAGTGAATATCACCGTTACCCTTTAATATTGTTCGGTTATTTAACCTCGGAGAATGGTCAGGCCATCGTTGAACAAATTCTGAAGTGAACTATCGGACTGAGTAGACATCCCAATAGAGGCAAGATACTGGCGGGCAGCGGCGTTGACTGCTGCGGCTGCTAGTTGTGCACTGACATCAACCTTCAAAATCTTCCAGGCAGTAGTAGTAGTAGTTGCAGCCAAAAATAATACAATTAGCACAAGAAGATAATACTTGGACTGGAAAATGACCATGTTTATCATCTTAATTGTATATCTAAATGTATGTATATGGATTAAGATGATAAGTAATCGTGATCAAAAGAAGTACTTATGGGAACTATTGGAAGTGAAGATGAGTTTGTATAAACAAGTAAAGATGAGTTTAAAAGCCTCAAGTTCTGTCTTAATTCCTAGATGAATTTTTTTTTTTTTGAGGGTATTCTTTTAATTGATATAGCAGATACATAATAATAACATTTCAGATTTTTTTTTTTATGTGATGGCGTTATCAGTTTTATATGTACATTTATATAAATATATATGTCATTTACAATGTCCATAGTAGTTTTATATAATGACAAGTTTATAATGTTTATAAAACATCGAAAATGTTTTTAGAATGAAGCCTAAATCAATCAAATCAAACCGATCAAAATATATAAGATGTTATAACTGTCGTTCTGCTTAGCTGTTGGATAAAAGAATATTCTTGTATATACACACACGCACGTAAAAGGATGATATATGATATATGAAATATGATGATAACATTTAATGCCTTGCCTTTTTCTTTCAAATGTATAAGAACTAGACATTTGTTTAGATCCTTTATCATGCATTGAAATGTATATTCAACCTAAATGTTGTTTTGTATTTAACTGTAGAATTTGAATAGTGTATTTGAATAAAATGTGTGTTTGGGGTGACATATTTTGTTCTTTTTTGTTTAGTTGCTCCTTTAGGAGTGGTTAGTAATATCTTTTATTTTTTATAAATTTTTAATTTTTCTTTTCTTTCCGTTTTTAATAAAATGAGTGGTGAAATCGATAAAGGATGAGCTAGTGTTTTGGTAGGTACAAACATAATTGACTTATACTAATTCGTTAATATTGGATTGTATAAATTTTGTATACATCATATGTATGTTGATACATTTGATATATATATGTTTCCCTTGGATTATACATTGCAATAGCAGATTTTTCACCAAGTTGGTATTGAATATTGCAACTATATATATGTTGTTATGCAATCTGCACCTTCCTGATAAAAAAATAAGGATTAAAACTCACACGCACACATATGTGTGTGTGTATATATATATATATATATATATTATTAATAGAATAGCACATACAATTTTATTAATTTCTTTAAACTCTGAACTATTCAAATTGAAATAAAGGCTCATTCCTTTTTTTTTTTTGGGTCCTCTTCTTTTGCTTCCAAGTAACTACTCCAAAGAAAGAATATCTCCAATATTTGGCAATCAATTAATTTAATTTTGGAGTGATGACATTGATTAATCCGTACTGATCAAACCTAATTATTACTTTAAATCAAATGTCCCAAAAAAAAAGGTTACATTTCAAAGTGCAAAGGTGAATTTATAGAAATATTATTGTTCATGTGCACCCCTATAAAGTACGTTTTAATTTTGGTCATGTTTGTTAGCTTGTCATCGGAGGTATTATCTATGGTATCTGAGTTTTTTCTCATTTTTTTGATAGTTATTTGTTTAGAATAAAGACGATGTTATTTCCGCTTCATGTTTTATTGGTATATTTTTGTGCTTATTTTGTAATAACAAAGGTATTCTCCCCACATTCTCGTATTGTTTGTGTGTCCAATCTGCTAGAGTTAATTTTATATGATGTTGAAGGTGACTTTTTTGGTATGGGTTTCTTGGTCTCGATCGATCGGAGTTTTCCATCGATTATAGTGGTGTTGTTGAAAAAGCCATATATATGCTCGATGATTAATATGCCTTTTCAATTTCTTATTGTTGGATTTCAATGCACGTTTTACCTCTTTGTGTATTTTATTAGAATTTACTGATAGAACCAATTCGTATTTAGGGTTAGGTTTCCTTGTGTTGTGAGGTCATTTGAAGTATTAGTGTTTGTATTTTATTGATTTGAAATACAATTTTCCTTTTCAAAAAATTCACAATACTTTTCCTAAATTATTAGCAAATGGAGCATACCATGCACGTGCTAATTAAATTAAGAAAACCTTCGTATGAATGTGATGGTTATTTTAATAGATCTTGTACTGACTGATTTATAGAAACGTTCATATCCATACAAAGAATTATAAAAATATAAGAAACTTATATGTTGCACGAGCAATTTTAATAGCGTGAGAATTCTCGTTCGAGGTGGTCTTGCCCATCCAGTATGCAAAACCATGGCCAACCTGGATCCGTGAAATAAAGAAGCATCAGCTCAATATTTTCATCACCCCCAGCCTGAGTGAAGGAGTTCACACACACATATGTATATGAGGGTTCCTGTATAGCATCACTTTCATATGCCACTTCATATGCTATTTGTAACGTGCTTTGAGTTATATTATACCAATTATGTGATCTAAATGTTTTTTTTTAATTTTAATTTTACGGAGACTTGTCCTTCATACTAATATTAGAAAAATACAATGTGACAAGATTCTAAATGAAAAATCTCATATAAATTAAATAATTATTATATGATATTAAAAAGTCAACTAACTTTAACTTAAAAATTTCATTTTCAACCGGTGAACCAAATACATGCCTAGTTAATTATATGATATTAAAATTTATTTATATGTTTTTTTAAATGACTGAATATAAATACCCAAATATGTAGGATGCTTTTTTATGGATATTCTATTTCTATTATGATTTGAATATTTGATTCTTGAGTAAATTGATATTTTTTATTTACAAATACACAAGTACTTTTTTTTTTTTTTCCAAATTTAAGATGGTTGTTGACATAGTCTATCGGTAATATACAAGTATTTATGCTATCAAAATGTTGATCATATTTCATTTTTGATTTAAAAAAAGTTAATTAGTATTAGTTCAAATCAATTTAAAAAAAAAAAAATCAAACTAAAACAATTATAATCAGTTTATTCTAGATTGGTTTTGACTCCTTAATTGGTTATGATTTAGTTGAAAATCTCCAAACTAATATTTATTTAGTTTGGTTTACACGACTTCACCTAAAATAAAGACGAAATTATCCGAATGACATAAATTTAAATATATTATTGTATCAACATGGCAGAAATTTGATACTACAATCAATATAAAACAAAATTAAAATTAAAACTTTTATCATGTTGTGTAGGTGGGGAAATTTGTGTCTTGTCGTAGTTCATTTGCATAGGAGCCTTATAATCTACCTTAATATAATGTTGGAGGGACCCACGCTCACTGAAGCATTATTTTTCCCTTTCCTTTTTGTCCAATCATAATAAAAGGCTTTTCTTTCTCTTCTCGTGGCAACTTCTGCTCAATGCTTGGTGCAACGTTCAGTCAATGTTTTGTCTCTGTCTAGGTGAATTATTTAGCCAACATAATCGACCAATTCCCATGACACACTTCATGACAAAAAATGCAGTGAGTAAACTCTCTATAATTTATGTTTTAACCAAAAAAAAAAAAAAAAAAAACCTCTTTAGTTTATGTTTGGTATGTTGGAAACAAAAAATGGATTAGAAAAAAATATGTACAAAGCTTAGGTGGAAAAATTAGGAAGCAATGGGTGGACTTTTCACTTCTTGTTTGATACATATTCCTACCATATTTACTTCGTATTTGGAGAGATTAAAATGTTGTTTTTAAAAAATTATGTATTTTACTATGCCTAGGTTTGAAACATAGAATTGAAAAGTTGTTTTTAAAAAGGTTTCGAAAAAAATTTCAATTCAACTAAAAATTTTCATTTTTTCAAAGACGGTACCAAACTCATATTTTCTCTCCCCTAGATACTAATTTAAAAAAACATTCTCATTTTAAATGGAATCTTTTTAAAAACAACTTTTCAAACTTATATTGCAAACGAAAGCTAAGATTTGGAATATTTGAAGCATCAGAAATCCCTCTCCCAATCCTTTTGTTATTTAATGCCTTTCACTAACCCCCTCATCCCTCTCCCTCACCAACTTTTCCTTCCAACCAAATAAGCTCTTATTTTGTGTTTGGTTGGAGGGAGAGTCCCATTCCATTGTTTGGTTGGAAGGAACCAAGAAGGGAGAGGAGAGGTGGAGGGAGAATCTCTCCCATTTATGCATCCTTCCATCAGCAGAAGGATGCACACTCTCATTTTCTTTTCAATCAAAAAGACAATTTTATTCTTAATTAAAAAAAAAAAAAAAGAGGTTATAAATGGACAATATAGTAATTAGCTAAAAAACTATCATATATCATTTTAACTTTCTCTCCCTCTTATCAAACAATACAAGGGATTTCTACAATCCTCTCAATCCTTCACATTCTCCATCCCTCCTCTCCATTCCTCCTACCAAACATAGATGATTGTTTTCTTCCTCTTCTCTTATTGTCATGCATCAACATCCAATCCAATTGACGAAGAGTCCAAATATGTTATTCTAATTTTCTGTCTCAATAATTGTCTCTCAAATAATGTTTTGACAATGCATCAATTTATTTAAGAATTTTTAGTATTTAGTATTTTTTTATATGATCAAATTTTTAAATTCAGATAATATGACATAACACTATTAGGAGGATAACCAATGAGACGAGAAATCGGAACAACAAATCTCGACATATTTGGAGAAATCATCTGGTGATTTGTTAAGAGCACCACTGAAATTTGCTTAGATAAGTGAATGAAATTGAATTTTAAGACTCTTGCATAATTAGCCAAATATTTGGAAAAAGCAGGCAGTCCTTTGGAGTTTTCCATTCTTTGTGCCAAAAAAAAAAAAAAAAAGCATTTTCATTCATTTACAAACATATCTTTCAAGAGTACATTATAAGACCTACGAAAAATACCAAAAAAAAAAAAAAAAAAAAAAAAATCAGAAAAGCTTGCTTGCAAATTCCTCTTGAGCTTGTTCAAGCTCGGAAGATAAAGACAGCGCGCTCGCAAGGTGTCTGAGCTCCGACAAGCTCCGTCCGAGCTGCAGCGCCGTTTTAACTTCAAACAATTCGCCATTCTCTCTCTCATCAATCGCTGCATCCTCCAAAGTCGACTCAATTGTCTCTTCCATGTGCTTATAAAACCCCGCCGAGCTTCGGTACATCTCGAACACCATACCGACTTGCCCACCGTGCTCTAGCGTGTTAACCACGGCAGCCAAGGCTCCGCACATGACTCCAAAAACCGGAGGCCACGAACCGAAAACAGAGGACCCCAAGAAAACAGAGCCAATTGCAGCCAAGCCAGTGAGCAACGGACCGGAAATGGCTAGAACTTTGTTTACTTTCAAAGCCACTTTACTTAATCTTACGTATTCGGCGGTATCTTTTGTCCTCACAAGTCTCTCAATCTCTTTCATTTCTGCTTTAAGGTTGTCGTTCCACCCGTTGATCTTCCCCTTTCTGCGGCCAAACATTTCGTGTTTAGGCTTGAATTGACCTTGTGGCCACCACACAGCAGGCTCGACTTTTGCAGGGAATTTGTCGAGCATGACTCCAAGCAAGGGTAGAGGGTATGCCTTATCAAGCGCCAAAACCTTTTGCATCGCGTCATTCACGTCGTCCGAGATCGGTTTTCGGAGAGACAAAGTGGTTCTGATCTCTTCGTAGAGCTGCTTGAACAGCCTCGAAGCGTTTCTCTGCTCTTCGGCGAGCTGAGAAGGCTGAATCTTGTTCATCACCACCAAGATCCCCGTGGCCGCCATGTATAGAACAGCAGACGAAAGCTTTAGGACCAAAAGGGTTTCTCCGACGCCTTTCGCAGCCGCAAGCGCAGCCATGATTGCGGCTGTGACCGTAATTCCGTTGATGGAGCTCAGAAGCAAGTGATTCCAGTTATCTCGCTGCGCGCCGATGTTTTTGTGCATTTCGACTCTGTCCGCGACAATTTCTAGGATTGCGTACAACTCTTGCTTCGCCTCCGAGTTGGAAACTTCCTGATCATGATCATTTTTTGTTTTGGTTTCAATCTTGGACATGAGATTCACATCAGTGAAAGTTGTTGTCAAGGTTGATAACCCGTTTCGCCGATCCATGGGGAGCTTAGGAACAAAGAAATTAGATGGCTGAATTTTCCGAGGACTGAGAGTGCATCGGAATTCTTTCATGGTAGCTGAAGAGGAACAAGGGAAAGATTGAAGAGTGGCCATGGAAGAGAATGAAAAAAGAGCTAGATTTGTAGTTGAGTGGTTTAAGCAAACGAGATTTAAAAATCAATCTATGGAAACGAGGTTGGAGATAGAGAACCGAGCGACGTCTAGCGTCGTTCGTAAAACGAGGGACTTGGAGTGAAATTGGTGAGATTTTGTTTGCAAAATTGAGGGTCTTGTAGTGAAGTGTTGAGGGAAGTGAGAGTGAGTTGAGATTTATAAATCGAGGAAAGCAAGGAAAGTAAATAGACGTGTGGGGTATGTGGTCATATTGGAATGTTTTGACTGGGCATTGGTCAAAGTAGATCATCCGGTCATCTTATTTTAACATTTTATGTTTGACTTCCTATTTTGTTCCATTCTTTATTAGAACTTGTGGAAAAAAAAAAGAAGTTTGAAAACATTTCATGAAGAATGAGTATTTCGATAGCAAGATATGACAATTTCTTATGGTTTGTCGAAACCATAAGAAACTAGTCGCAAGAAAAACATGAAACTTGAGATTTTGCTTGCAATTGTCAAAAATAAAAATAAAAATAAAAATAAAGCCCTGAGCTGAAATCACGTTATATAGTCGACGAATCCTATTGTATGGAGTGTGTGAACAAGTCCACACGTTGGTTCGGTTTGGAATAGAGAAATGATTTAAAGGAACTCGAGCACTCTTGTAGTTTAACCTTTTAAGATGAAACACCAACATCCCAACAATTAATAATAGAGTTAGATTTCAAATGTAAGTATATACACGTACAAGATGAATCCCGTAGAAAAAACATATATTTTAGTAGGGGTGTTCATTTTTTTTTTTTGGAACTTGGGGGAAGGGGGTTCGAATTCTACAGTCTCCACTTTTTAGTAGAGTTAGGTGTGATAATACTGTTAGGTTACAACCACAATTTTGTTTTTTTGTTTTTAAATAAATAACATCAAACATTAAAACTAAAGGGTTTTGTAGAAGGTATGTGAGAATTTTTAAATTTTAATGAGCATAAAGCGGAAAAACCATGAAATTTTTTGGGGTAGAATTAATTTAAGTGGAGGTTATGTGTGAATGTTTAACTTTTCTTGGCATTTAAAAAAAAAAAAGGAAAACAAAAAACCTATAAAATTTTCTGGTAGAATTAGAGGGGGAAAAAAAAAATTCAGTGCTCGGCCCCTTAACAAAGACACCATTGATTAAGAATCTGTGGTGCTCTTAAGATGAAAACTTCAGGGTAGCGTGGGGCACGGACACACCGGAGATCTCGGGGGAGTTGTGATCATTCATAGTTTGGTTGCTTGCCCAACAGTTGTGGACACTAATTTCAATCTTTAACATTCTACAACCAACTTATATAGTAAGTGATTGTTATTTTTTTATTTATAAATGCAATTTCTAATTCTTAATTAATGAGATAATTTTTTAAAACAACTATCTGACAACTCACATGTCACTTTCGTTAATTAAAAAAAAGAAACATGAGATTTCAGTTTGTGTCTTTAACGTTATTCTATTCTCTCTCTCTTTTTTTCTTGTGAATATCTTATTCTATTTCTTTTCTTTTTTTTTTGGTGAATATTTATTCCTTGACACTATATCGGTATGCCTTTTTGCTTCTATCGACGCATACTGTTTCTACCTTCCTGGTCAGCTTAATGGTATCCCGAGCAACTTTTCCTTCATTATTGTAATTGACTCGATGCATTCTTTTTGGGTTATTTTTCTTACAAATCAAGTGTGTCCTAATTAAACTTCTAGAAAAAAAAAACAAAAAACAAAAAAAGTGAGTCCTAATTAAATCATTACTTGAAATCTTTTTGAGAAAACAACGACTAGTTTGTTGAGATGGATATGGACAAAGTAAGGTTGGTAAATAGAACTTTTTGGAGATGTATTTTTTAATATATTTTAAAGGTGCCAGTGCATACATATACTTACATATATATATATATATATATATATATATAACTGCCTTTCAGAACTAATAAGCCCTCAACAAGTGATAAAATCAGAAATTTTTATTTGGAGAGGCCAATAACTATGATGACATTTTGTTTCTTTGAGTTCTTAAGTTTTGAAATAATGAATACAATAAAAGATATAAATATAAATATAAAGTGATAGACTATATTTCGAAGTAAGAAAAACTAGCGTAAATAAACGTTCTATACACAATTTAGATTAAATTCAGAATTTGTGGGAGTAAACTATAGAATTTTAGATTAAAACGTTAAGGATATGAATGTATTTTTTTTTTTTTAAACAACCTGCATTAAAACTTCAATTTTTAATTTTGAGGGGGACTTAACAAGAAAAAAAGGGACCAACCGACAGTATTTTTTGGAAAAACCTAAAATGCTTTTTTAAGTCTTCAAGTGGCTCCATCCCTGACCCCCACCAATAGGTATGTCAATAATATAAAGGAAAAAACTTATAGGCTGACACGGTTTAAAAAAATCTAAAAGATTATGGAATAGAATGAATTGGATATGTATAATTTCACAAAACCAGTTTTCATAGATTAAAATATCTAAAACGCTTAATACAAACCAACAATGGAGAAAATAAAATAAATAAATAAAACTTATTAATGCATACTGATTAATACAAATACCTCATTCTAAAGGCTGATATACATATATAGATTTGTACCACAAGACAAAATGAACAAGAGATATTCCATTGTAATCAAAATAGATTAAGTAGGAACAACAAATTTAACGTACATAAATAAATCATTTTTGTTTTGTATTTTATTTCGCTAGGAATAAAACACAAAATAAAATGAATTATGAACATTTATTAATTAACAAAACGTGGATTTTATTTAGGAGTCTCATAATACTGAAGATCTATCTTCAAATACGTGAATATCACCGTTACCCTTTAATATTGTTCGGTTATTTAACCTCGGAGAATGGTCAGGCCATCGTTGAACAAATTCTGAAGTGAACTATCGGACCGAGTAGACATCCCAATAGAGGCAAGATACTGGCGGGCAGCGGCGTTGACCGCTGCGGCTGCTAGTTGTGCACTGACATCAACCTTCAAAAGCTTCCAGGCAGTAGTAGTAGTAGTTGCAGCCAAAAA
Source organism: Ficus microcarpa (assembly GCA_025413485.1). NCBI lineage: Eukaryota > Viridiplantae > Streptophyta > Magnoliopsida > Rosales > Moraceae > Ficus > Ficus microcarpa. The sequence goes on along the minus strand of CM046377.1, from coordinate 56,003,766 downwards.
TAATACAATTAGTACAAGAATATAATACTTGGACTGGAAGATGACCATGTTTATCATCTTAATTGTATATCTAAATGTATGTATATGGATTAAGATGATAATTAATCGTGATCAAAAGAACTACTTATGGGAACTATTGGAAGTGAAGATGAGTTTGTATAAACAAGTAAAGATGAGTTTAAAAGCCTCAAGTTCTGTCTTAATTCCTAGATGATTTTTTTTTTTTGAGGGTATTCTTTTAATTGATATAGCAGATACATAATAATAACATAGATTTTTTTTTTTTTTTATGTGATGGCGTTATCAGTTTTATATGTATATTTATATAAATATATATGTCATTTACAATGTCCATAGTAGTTTTATATAATGACAACTTTATAATGTTTAAAAAACATCGAAAATGTTTTTAGAATAAAGCCTAAATCAATCAAATCAAACCGATCAAAATATATAAGATGTTATAACTGTCGTTCTTGTTAGCTGTTGGATAAAAGAATATTCTTGTATATACACACACGTGCGTAAAAGGATGATATATGATATATGAAATATGATGATAACATTTAATGCCTTGTCTATTTCTTTCAAATGTATAAGAACTAGACATTAGTTTGGATCCTTTATCATGCATTGAAATGTTTATTCAACATGAATGTTGTTTTGTATTTAATTGTATAATTTGAATAATGTATTTGAATGAAATGTGTGTTTGGGGTGACATATTTTGTTCTTTTTTGTTTACTTGCTCCTTTAGGAGTGGTTAGTAATTTCTTTTATTTTTATAAATTTTTAATTTATCTTTTCTTTTCGTTTTTAATTAAACGAGTGGTGAACTCAATAAAGTATGAGCTAGTGTTCTGGTAGGTCCCAACATAATTGACATACACTAACTCGTTAATATTGGATTGTATAAATTTTGTTTACATCATATGTATGTAGATACATTTGATATGTTTCCCCTGGATTATACATTGCAATATAAGATTTTCTACCAAGTTGGTATTGAATATTGCAACTATATATATGTAGTTATGCAATCTGCATCCTTCTTGATAAAAAAAAAAAATAAATAAGGATTAAAACACACACACACATATATATATATATATATATATATATATTAATAGAATAGCACATATAATTTTATTAATTTCTTTAAACTCTGAACTATTCAAATTGAAATAAAGGCTCATTCCTTTTATTTTTTCTTCTCTCTTTTCGGTCCCCTTATTTAGCTTCCAAGTGACTACTTCAAGGAAAGAATATCTCCAATATTTTGCGGCCAATTAATTTAATTTTGGAGGATGGCATTGATTAATCCATACTGATCAAACCTAATTATTACTTTAAATCAAATAATAACTTAGCAATTTCGTCCAAAAAAAAAGTACATTTCAAAGTTCAGAGGTGAATTTATAGAAATATTATTATTAGTATGTTTTAATTTTGGTCACGTTTGTTGGCTTGTTACCGGAGGTATTATTTATGATATATGAGATTTTTCTCTTTTTTTTTTTATAGTTATTTGTTTGAAATAAAGATGATGTTATTTCCACTTTGTGTTTTATTGATATATTTCTATGCTTATTTTGTAATAACAAAGGTGTTCTCCCCATGTTCTCTTATTATTTGTGTGTCCAATCTGCTAGTGTTAACTCTATGTGGTGTTAAAGGTGACTTTTTTGTTATGGATCTCTTGATCTCGATCGATCAGAGTTTTCTATCGATTATAGTGGTGTTGTTGAAAGAGCCATATGTGTGCTCTATGATTGATGTGGCTTTTCAATTTCTTATTGGATTTCAATGCATGTTTTACCTCCTCGTGTATTTCATTAGAATTTACTGATAGAACCGATTTGTATTTTGGATTAGGTTTCCTCGTGTTGTGAGGTCTTTTAAAGTATTAGTGTTTGTATTTTATTGATTTGAAATACACTCATCCTTTTCAAAAAAATTCACAATACTTTTCCTAAATTATTAGCAAATGGTGCATACCATGCACGTGCTAATTAAATTAAGAAAACCTTCATATGAATGTGATGGTTATTTTAATAGATCTTGTACTGACTGATTTATAGAAATGTTCATCTCCATACAAAGAATTATAAAAATATAAGAAACTTATATGTTGCCCGAGCAATTTTAACAGTGTGAGAATTCTCGTTCGAGGGGGTCTCGCCCATCCAGTATGCAAAACCGTGGCCAACCTGGATCCGTAAAATAAACAAGTATCATCTCAATATTTTCATTACCCTAAGCCTGAATGAAGGAGTTCACACACACACACACACACAAACACACACACACACACACATATATATATATATATGAGGGTTCCTATATAGCATCACTTTCATATGGCATTTATAATGTGCTTTGAGTTATATTATACCAATTATGTGATTTAAATGTTTTTTTAATTTTATTTTTACCGAGCCTTGTCCTTCACACTAATGTTAGAAAAATACAATGTGACAAGATTCTAAATGAAAATTCACCTATAAATTAAATAATTATTATATGATATTAAAAAATTCAATTAACCTTAACTTAAAAATTTCATTTTCAACCGGTGAAGCAAATACATGCCTAATTAATTAAATGATGTTAAAATTTATTTACATGTTTTTTTAAATGACTAAATATTAAATACCCAAATTATATGTAGAATGCTTTATTATGGATATTCTATTTCTATTATGATTTGAATATTTGATTCTTGAGTAAATTGATATTTTTTATTTACAAATACACAAGTACTTTTTTTTTTTTTCCGAATTTAGGATGATTGCAGATATAGTCCAGCGGTAAAATACAAGTACTTATCATATCAATATATTGATCATATTTCATTTTTGATTAAAAAAAAGTTAATTAGTATTAGTTCAAATCAATGAAAAAAAATCAAACTAAACCAATTATAATCAGTTTAGTCTAGCTAGATTGGTTTTGACTCCTTAATTGGTTTCGTTTAGGTTGAAAATCTCCAAACTAATATTTATTTAGTTTGGTTTACACGACTTCATCAAAAATAAAGGCGAAATTATCCGAAAGACATAAATTTAAATAGATTATAATATCAATATGATACAAATTTAACATAAAAGTCAAAATGAAACAAAAATAAAATTAAAATTTGTATGATCTGAATTAAGGGGAGAAATTTGTGTCTTGTCGTAGTTCGTATGCATGCGAGGCTTATACTCTACGTAAATATAATGTTGGAGGGACCCACGCTCTCTAAAGCATTATTTTTCTCTTTCCTTTTTGTCCAATCATAATAAAAGGCTTTTCTTTTTCTTCTCGTGGCAACTTCGAGAAGAAAAAGAAAAGCCTCCTTAGTTGGTGCAACGTTCATTCAATGTTTTGTCTCTGTCTCTGGTGAATTATTTAGCCAACAGAATCGACCAATTCCCATGGCGTACTTCATGACATAAGATGCAGTGAGTAAACTCTCTATAATTTATGTTTAACAAAAAAATAAATAAATAAATAAAATCCCTCTTTAGTTTATGATTGGTATGTTGGAAACAAAAAATGGATTAGAAAAAAATGTACTAAGCTTAGGTGGAAAAAATAGGAAGCAATGGTGAGGACTTTTCTCTTCTTGTTTGATACATATTCCCACCACATTCACTTCATATTTGGAGAGATTAAAACGTCGTTTTTAAAAAATTATGTATTGTACTAAGCCTAGGTTTGAAACATAAAATTGAAAAGTTGTTTTCAAAAAGGTTTTGAAAAAAATTTCAATTCAACTTAAAATTTTCATTTTTTCAAAGACTGTACCAAACTCATTTTTTCTCTCTCCTAAATACTAATTTAAAAAAACATTCTCATTTAAAATGGAATCATTTTAAAAACGACTTTTCAAAATTATATTTCAAATGAAAGCTAAGATTTTGAATATTTGAAGGATTGGAAATGCCTTGACCAATCCTTTTGTTCTTTAAATCCTTTCACTAACCCCCTCATCCCTCTCCCTCAACAACTTTTCCTTCCAACCAAACAAGCTCTTATTGTGTGTTTGCTTGGGGGAGAGTCCCATTCCATTATTTGCTTGGAAGGAAACAAGAAGGGAGAGGAGAGGTGGAGGGACAGTCTCTCCCACTGGGCCTATCATAATGCATCCTTCCATCAGTAGAAGGATGCACACTCTTTTTTTCTTTTCAATCAAAAAGACAATTTTATTCTTAATTAAAAAAAAAAGAGGTTATAAATGGATAATATAGTAATTAGCTAAAAAATTATAATCTATCATTTTAACATTCTCTCCCTCTTATCGAACAATACGAGGGATTTCTACAATCCTCTCCATCCTTCACATTCCCAATCCCTCCTACCAAACATAGATGATTGTTTTCTTCGTCTTCTCTTATTGTCATGCATCAACATCCAATGCAATACGAAGAGTCCAAATATGTTATTCCAATTTTCTGTCTCAATAATTGTCTTCTAAATAATGTTTTGACAGTGCATCAATTTATTTAAGAATTTTTAGTATTTAGTAATTTTTATATGACTAAAATTTTAAATTCAGATAATATGACATAACACTATTGAGAGGACAATCAATGAGACGAGAAATCGGAATAACAAATCTTGACATATTTGGAGAAATCATTTGGGGATTTGTGAAGAGCACCACTGACATTTGTTTAGACAAGTGAATGAAATTGAATTTTAAGACTTTTGCATAATTAGCCAAATATTGGGAAAAACCGTGCAGTCCCTTGAAGTTTTCCATTCTTTGTGCCAAAAAAAAAAAAAAGCATTTTCATTCATTTACAAACATATCTTTCAAGAGTACATTCTAAGACCTATGAAAAATACAAAAAAAAAAATTTAGGGGGTGTTTGGTGTGTTAGTTTGAGTTGAAATATTTTAGTTGTAATAGTAAATTTTTTTGAATTTTCAGAAAAGACAAAAAACTTTTTGGGAAAAAAACAAAAACTTTTTAGAAAAAAGACAAAAAAAAGTTTGGAATGAGATGGAATTGGAATGGGAGCCAAACTCCCCTTTAATTAGAAAAGCTTGCTTGCAAATTCCTGTTGAGCTTGTTCAAGCTCGGAAGATAAAGACAAGGCGCTCGCAAGGTTCCTGAGCTCCGACAAGCTCCGTCCGAGCTGCAGCGCCGTTTTAACTTCAAACAATTCACCATTCTCTCTCTCATCAATCGATGCATCCTCCAAAGTCGACTCAATTGTCTCTTCCATGTGCTTATAAAACCCCGCCGAGCTTCGGTACATCTCGAACACCATACCGACTTGCCCACCGTGCTCTAGCGTGTTAACCACGGCAGCCAAGGCTCCGCACATGACTCCAAAAACCGCAGGCCACGAACCGAAAACAGAGGACCCCAAGAAAACCGAGCCAATTGCAGCCAAGCCAGTGAGCAACGGACCGGAAATGGCTAGAACTTTGTTTACTTTCAAAGCCACTTTACTTAATCTTACGTATTCGGCGGTATCTTTTGTCCTCACAAGTCTCTCAATCTCTTTCATTTCCGCTTTAAGGTTGTCGTTCCACCCGTTGATCTTCCCCTTTCTGCGGCCAAACATTTCGTGTTTAGGCTTGAATTGACCTTGTGGCCACCACACAGCAGGCTCGACTTTTGCAGGGAATTTGTCGAGCATGACTCCAAGCAAGGGTAGAGGGTATGCCTTATCAAGCGCCAAAACCTTTTGCATCGCGTCATTCACGTCATCGAAGATCGGTTTTCGGAGAGACAAAGTGGTTCTGATCTCTTCGTAGAGCTGCTTGAACAGCCTCGAAGCGTTTCTCTGCTCTTCGGCGAGCTGAGAAGGCTGAATCTTGTTCATCACCACCAAGATCCCCGTGGCCGCCATGTATAGAACAGTAGACGAAAGCTTTAGGACCAAAAGGGTTTCTCCGACGCCTTTCGCAGCCGCAAGAGCAGCGATGATTGCGGCTGTGACCGTAATTCCGTTGATGGAGCTCAGAAGCAAGTGATTCCAGTTATCTCGCTGCGCACCGATGTTTTTGTGCATTTCGACTCTGTCCGCGACAATTTCTAGGATCGCGTACAACTCTTGCTTCACCTCCGAGTTGGAAACTTCCTGATCATGATCATTTTTTGTTTTGGTTTCAATCTTGGGCTTGAGATTTACATCGGTGAAAGTTGTTGTCAAGGTTGATAACCCGTTTCGCCCATGGACGGGGAGCTTAGGAACAAAGAAATCAGATGGCTGAAGTTTCCGAGAATTGAGAGTGCGTCGGGTTTCTTTCAAGGAAGCTGAAGAGGAACAAGGGAAAGATTGAAGGGTGGCCATGAAAGTTCTATTGCAAGATATGCTTGGAAATAGGTTGGTGTTGAACTTTCCGAGTTTTTTTGATTGGAAACGAGTGAATGCTTGTAAATGTGTGTTTAGTCGATATATGAACTGAAAATAAACTATGATATTCAAGTAGTGTAAAAGTATAAAATGTTTTCCGATATTGATGGACAATACAAATATTATTTCATTCTCCCCCTCGTTTCATGGAAGAGAGTGAAAAAACAGGTAGATTTCATGGGTGAGATTTTGTTTGCAAAATTGAGGGTCTTGTAGTGAAGTGTTGAGGGAAGTGAGAGTGAGTTGAGATTTATAAATCGAGGAAAGCAAGGAAAGTAAATAGACGTGTGGGGTATGTGGTCATATTGGAATATTTTGAATGGGCATTGGTCAAAGTAAACCATCCGGTCATCTTCTTTTAACATTTTATGTTGGACTTCCTATTTTGTTCCGTTCTTTCTTAGAACTTGTGGAAAAACCCCAAAAAAAAAAAAAAAGTTTGAAAACATTTCATGAATAATGAGTATTTCGATAGCAAGAAATGAGTATTTCTTATGGTTTGTCGAAACCATAAGAAACTAGTTGCAAGAAAAATATGAAACTTGAGATTTTGCTCGCAATTGTTTAAAAAAAATAAAAATAAAAATAAAAAGAAGAAGAAGAAGAAGAAGAAGGAGCCCGGAGCTGAAATCACGTTATATAGTCAAGGAATCCTATCGTAAGGAGTGTGTGAACAAGTCCACACGTTGATTCGATTTGGAATAGAGAAATGATTTAAAAGAACTCGAGCACTCCTGTAGTTTAACCTTTTAAGATGAAACACCAACATCCCAACAAGTAATAATAGAGTTAGATTTCAAATGCAAGTATGTATACATAGAAGATGAATCCCATAGAAAAAACATATATTTTAGTAGGGGTGTTCATCATTTTTTTTTTTTTTGCAACTTGGGGGAAGGGGGTTCGAACTCCGCAGTCTGCGCGTTTTAATGGAATTAGGTGTGCTATTACTGCTAGGCTACAACGACAATTTTTTTTGTTGTTGTTTTTTTTTTTTAATAAATAACATCAAATATTAAAACTATTGTAGAAGTTATGTGAGAATTTTTAAATTTTAATGAGCATAAAGTGGAAAAACCATGAAATTTTTTGAGGTAGAATTAATTTAAGTGGAGATTATGTGTGAATGTTTAACTTTTCTTGGCATTTAAAAAAAAAAAAAAAAAGGAAAACAAAAAACCTATAAAATTTTCTGGTCGAATTAGAGGGGGAAAAAAAATTCAGTGCTCGGCCCCTTAAAAAAGACACCATTGATTGCAATTGATTAAGAATCTGTGGTGCTCTTAAGATGAAAACTTCAGGGTAGCGTGGGGCACTGACACACTGGAGATCTCGGGGGAGTTGTGATCATTCATAGTTTGGTTGCTTGCCCAACAGTTATGGACACTAATTCCAATCTTTAACTTTTTACAACCAACTTATGTAGTAAGTGATTGTCCTCTTTTTATTTATAAATGCAATCTCTTATTCTTAATTAATGAGATAATTTTTTCAAACAACTATATGACAACTCACATACCACTTTCGTTAATTTAAAAAAAGAGACATGAGATTTCAGTTTGTCTTTAACATTATTCTATTCTCTCTTTTTCTTTTTTTTTTTTTTTGGTGAATATTTATTCCTTGACACTATTCTACTCTCTCTCTTTTCTTTTTTTTTTTTTTTTGTGAATATCTTATTATATATATATATATTTCTTTTGGTGAATATTTATTCCTTTACACTATATCGGTATGCTTTTTTGCTTCTATCGACGCATACTATTTCTACCTACCTGGTCAGCTTAATGGTACCCCGGGCAACTTTTCCTTCATTATTGTAATTGACTCGATGTATTCTTTTTGGGTTATTTTTCTTACAAATCAAGTGTGTCCTAATTAAACTTCTAGCGAAAAAAAGACAAAAAAACAAAAAAAGTGTGTCCTAATTAAATCATTACTTGAAATCTTTTTGAGAAAACAATGGACAAAGTAAGGTGGGTAAATAGAACTTTTTGGAGATGTATTTTTTAATATGTTTTAAAGGTGCCAGGCCATACATATACATATATATATATATATATATAACTGCCTTTCAGAACTAATAAGCCCTCAACAAGTGACAAAATCAGAAATTTTTATTAGAAGAGGCCAATAACTATGATGATATTTTGTTTCTTTGAGTTCTTAAGTTTTGAAATAATAAATACAATAAAAAATATAAATATAAATATAAAGTGATAGACTATATTTCGAAGTAAGAAAAACTAGTGTAAACAAACGTTCTATACACAATTTGGATTAAATTCAGAATTTATGGGAGTAAACCATAAAACTTTAGCTTAAAACGTTAAGGATATGAATTTATTATTATTATTTTTTTAAACAACCAGCATTAAAACTTCAATTTTTAATTTTGAGGGGGACTTAGCAAGAAAAGAAGGGACCAACCGACAGTACTTTTTGGAAAAACCTAAAATGCCTTTTTAAGTCTTTAAGTGGCTCCATCCCTGACCTCCACCAATAGGTATGTCTATAATATAAAGGAAAAAACTTATTGGCTGACACGGTTTAAAAAAATCTAAAAGATAATGGAATAGAATGAATTGGATATAATTTCACAAAACCAGTTTTCATAGATTAAAATATCTAAAACGCTTAATACAAACCAACAATGGAGAAAAGAAAATAAATAAATAAAACTTACTAATGCATACTGATTAATACAAATACCTCATTCTAAAGGCTGATATACATATATAGATTTGTACCACAAGACGAAATGAACAAGAGATAATCCATTGTAATCAAAATAGATTAAGTAGGAACAACAAACTTAACGTACATAAATAAATAATTTTTGTTTTGTATTTTATTTCGCTAGGAATAAAACACAAAATAAAATGAATTATAAACATTTATTAATTAACAAAACGTGGATTTTATTTATGAGTCTCATAATGCTGAAAATCTATCTTCAAATAAGTGAATATCACCGTTACTCTTTAATATTGTTCGGTTATTTAACCTCGGAGAATGGTCAGGCCATCGTTGAACAAATTCTGAAGTGAACTATCGGACCGAGTAGACATCCCAATAGAGGCAAGATACTGGCGGGCAGCGGCGTTGACCGCTGCGGCTACTAGTTGTGCACTGACATCAACCTTCAAAAGCTTCCAGGCAGTAGTAGTAGTAGTTGCAGCCAAAAATAATACAATTAGCACAAGAAGATAATACTTGGACTGGAAAATGACCATGTTTATCATCTTAATTGTATATCTAAATGTACGTATATGGATAAAGATGATAATTAATCGTGATCAAAAGAAGTATTTGTGGGAACTATTGGAAGTGAAGATGAGTTTGTATAAACAAGTAAAGATGAGTTTAAAAGCCTCAAGTTCTGTCTTAATTCCTAGATGATTTTTTTTTTTTTTGAGGGTATTCTTTTAATTGATATAGCAGATACATAATAATAACATTTCAGATTTTTTTTTTTATGTGATGGCGTTATCAGTTTTATATGTATATTTATATAAATATATATGTCATTTACAATGTCCATAGTAGTTTTATATAATGATAAGTTTATAATGTTTATAAAACATCGAAAATGTTTTTAGAATGAAGCCTAAATCAATCAGATCAAACCGATCAAAATATATAAGATGTTATAACTGTCGTTCTTGTTAGCTGTCAGATAAAAGAATATTCTTATATATATACACATAAAAGAATGATAAATGATATATGAAATATGATGATAACATTTAATACCTTACCTATTTCTTTCAAATGTATAAGAACTAGATATTCGTTTGGTTCCTTTATCATGCATTGAAATGTTTATTCAACATGAATGATGTTTTGTATTTAATTGTATAATTTGAATTGTGTATTTGAATGAAATGTGTGTTTGGGATGACATATTTTGTCCTTTTTTGTTTACTTGCTCCTTTCAGAATGGTTAGTAATTTCTTTTATTTTTATAAATTTTTAATTTATCTTTTCTTTTCGTTTTTAATAAAGCGAGTGGTGAACTCAATAAAGGATGAGCTAGTGTTCTGGTAGGTCCCAACATAATTGACATGCACTAATTCGTTAATATTGGATTGTATAAATTTTGTATACATCATATGTATGTAGATATATTTGATATGTTTCCCCTGGATTATACATTGCAATGTAAGATTTTTTACCAAGTTGGTATTGAATATTGCAACTATATATATGTAGTTATGCAATCTGCATCCTTCTTGAAAAAAAAAAAAAAAAAAAAGGATTAAAACTCACACACACACACACACACACACATTAATAGAATAGCACATATAATTTTATTAATTTCTTTAAACTCTGAACTATTCAAATTGAAATAAAGGCTCATTCCTTTTTTTTTTCTTTCTTTCTTTTCGGTCCTCTTATTCAGCTTCCAAGTGACTACTTGAAGGAAAGAATATCTCCAATATTTTGCGGCCAATTAATTTAATTTTGGAGTGATGGCATTGATTAATCCATACTGATCAAACCTAATAATTATTACTTTAAATCAAGTGATTACTTAGCAATTTCTCCAAAAAAAAAAAAGGTACATTTCAAAGTTCAGAGGTGAATTTATAGAAATATTATTATTAGTACGTTTTAATTTTGGTCATGTTTGTTGGCTTGTCACCGGAGGTATTATCTATGGTATATGAGGTTTTTCACATTTTTTTAATAGTTATTTGTTTGAAATAAAGATGATGTTATTTCCACTTTGTGTTTTATTGATATATTTCTGTGCTTATTTTGTAATAACAAAGGTGTTCTCCCCACCCTCTCTTATTATTTGCATGTCCAATCTGCTAGTGTTAACTCTATGTGGTTTTGAAAGTGACTTTTTTGCTATGGGTCTCTTCTCGATCGATCAGAGTTTTCTATCGATGATAGTGGTGTTGTTGAAAGAGCCATATGTGTGCTCCATGATTGATGTGCCTTTTCAATTTCTTATTGGATTTCAATGCATGTTTTACCTCCTCGTGTATTTCATTAGAATTTACTGATAGAACCGATTTGTATTTTGGATTAGGTTTCCTCGTGTTGTGAGGTCATTTAAAGTATTAGTGTTTGTATTTTATTGATTTGAAATACACTCATCCTTTTCAAAAAATTCACAATACTTTTCCTAAATTATTAGCAAATGGTGCATACCATGCACGTGCTAATTAAATTAAGCAAACCTTCATATGAATGTGATGGTTATTTTAATAGATCTTGAACTGACTGATTTATAGAAATGTTCATCTCTATACAAAGAATTATAAAAATATAAGAAACTTATATGTTGCACGAGCAATTTTAACAGCGTGAGAATTCTCGTTCAAGGTGGTCTCGCCCATCCAGTATGCAAAACCGTGGCCAACCTGGATCCGTAAAAAAAAAAGTATCAGCTCAATATTTTCATTACCCCCAGCCTAAATGAAGGAGTTCACACACACACACACATATATGAGGGTTCCTATATAGCATCACTTTCATTTGGCATTTGTAACGTGCTTTGAGTTATATTATACCAATTATGTGATTTGAATGTTTTTTTTAATTTTATTTTTACCGAGCCTTGTCCTTCACACTAATGTTAGAAAAATACAATATGACAAGATTCTAAATGAAAAATCACCTATAAATTAAATAATTATTATATGATATTAAAAAGTCAACTAACTCTAACTTAAAAATTTCATCTTCAACTGGTGAACCAAATACACGCCTAATTAATTAAATGATATTAAAATTTATTTACATGTTTTTTTAAATGACTAAATAGTAAATACCCAAATTATATGTAGAATGCTTTATTATGGATATTCTATTTCTATTATGATTTGAATATTTGATTCTTGAGTAAATTGATATTTTTTATTTACAAATACACAAGTTTTTTTTTTTTTTCGAATTTAGGATGGTTGCAGACATAGTCCAGCGGTAAAATACAAGTACTTATCATATCAATATATTGATCATATTTCATTTTTGATTTAAAAAAAGTTAATTAGTATTAGTTCAAATCAATCAAAAAAATCAAACTAAACCAATTATAATCAGTTTAGTGTAGATTGATTTTGACTCCTTAATTGGTTTGGTTTAGTTTGAAAATCTCCAAACTAATATTTATTTAGTTTGGTTTACACGACTTCACCAAAAATAAAGGCGAAATTATCCGAAAGACATAAATTTAAATAGATTATAATATCAATATGATACAAATTTAAGATAAAAATCAAAATGAAACAAAAATAAAATTAAAATTTGTATGATCTTAATTAAGAGGAGAAATTTGTGTCTTGTCGTAGTTCGTATGCATGCGAGGCTTATACTCTACGTAAATATAATGTTGGAGGGACCCACGCTCTCTAAAGCATTATTTTTCTATTTCCTTTTTGTCCAATCATAATAAAAGGCTTTTCTTTTTCTTCTCGTGGCAACTTCGAGAAGAAAAAGAAAAGCCTCTTTAATTGGTGCAACGTTCATTCAATGTTTTGTCTCTGTCTAGGTGAATTATTTAGCCAACAGAATCGACCAATTCCCATGGCGTACTTCATGACATAAGATGCAGTGAGTAAACTCTCTATAATTTATGTTTAACAAAAAAAAAAAAAAAATTCCCTCTTTAGTTTATGTTTGGTACGTTGGAAACAAAAAATGGATTAGAAAAAAATGTACTAAGCTTAGGTGGAAAAAATAGGAAGCAATGGGAGGACTTTTCTCTTCTTGTTTGATACATATTCCAACTACATTCACTTCATATTTGGAGAGATTAAAATGTCATTTTAAAAAAATTATGTATTGTACTAAGCCTAGATTTGAAACATAGAATTGAAAAGTTGTTTTTAAAAAGGATTTGAAAAAAATTTCAATCCAACTGAAAATTTTCATTTTTTCAAAGATTGTACCAAACTCATTTTTTCTCTCTCCTAAATACTAATTCAAAAAACATTATCATTTAAAATAGAATCTTTTTAAAAACGACTTTTCGAAATTATATTTCAAACGAAAGCTAAGATCTGGAATATTTGAAGGATTGGAAATCCCTTGACCAATCCTTTTGTTCTTTAAACCTTTTCACTAACCCCCTCATCCCTCTCCCTCACCAACTTTTCCTTCCAACCAAACAAGCTCTTATTGTGTGTTTGCTTGGGGGGAGAGTCCCATTCCATTATTTGGTTGGAAGGAAAAAAGAAGGGAGAGGAGAGGTGGAGGGAGAGTCTCTCCTACTGGGCCTACCATAATGCATCCTTCCATCAATAGAAGGATGCACACACTTATTTTCTTTTCAATCAAAAAGACAATTTTATTCTTAATTAAAAAAAAAGAGGTTATAAATGGACAATATAGTAATTAACTAAAAAATTATAATATATCATTTTAACATTCCCTCCTTCTTCTCGAACAATACAAAGGATTTCTACAATCATCTCCATCCTTCACATTCTTCATCCCTCCTACCAAACATAGATGATTGTTTTCTTCCTCTTCTCTTATTGTCATGCATCAACATCCAATCCAATATGACGAAGAGTCCAAATATGTTATTCCAATTTTCTGTCTCAATAATTGTCTCTTAAATAATGTTTGACAGTGCATCAATTTATTTAAGAATTTTTAGTATTTAGTAATTTTTATATGACCAAAATTTTAAATTCAGATAATATGACATAATATTATTGGGAGAACAATCAATAAAACGAGAAATCGGAATAACAAATCTCGACATATCTGGAGAAATCATTTGGGGATTTGTGAAGAGCACCACTGACCTTTGTTTAGACAAGTGAATGAAATTGAATTGTGAGACTCTTGCATAATTGGCCAAATATTGGGAAAAACCATGCAGTCCCTTGGAGTTTTCCATTCTTTGTGCCCAAAAAAAAAAAAAAAAAAAAGCATTTTCATTCATTTACAAACCTATCTTTCAAGAGTACATTCTAAGACCTATGAAAAATACAAAAAAAAATTTAATCAGAAAAGCTTGCTTGCAAATTCCTCTTGAGCTTGTTCATGCTCGGAAGATAAAGACAACGCGCTCGCAAGGTGTCTGAGCTCCGACAAGCTCCGTCCGAGCTGCAGCGCCGTTTTAACTTCAAACAATTCACCATTCTCTCTCTCATCAATCGCTGCATCCTCCAAAGTCGACTCAATTGTCTCTTCCATGTGCTTATAAAACCCTGCCGAGCTTCGGTACATCTCGAACACCATACCGACTTGCCCACCGTGCTCTAGCGTGTTAACCACGGCAGCCAAGGCTCCGCACATGACTCCAAAAACCGCAGGCCACGAACCGAAAACAGAGGACCCCAAGAAAACAGAGCCAATTGCAGCCAAGCCAGTGAGCAACGGACCGGAAATGGCTAGAACTTTGTTTACTTTCAAAGCCACTTTACTTAATCTTACGTATTCGGCGGTATCTTTTGTCCTCACAAGTCTCTCAATCTCTTTCATTTCCGCTTTAAGGTTGTCGTTCCACCCGTTGATCTTCCCCTTTCTGCGGCCAAACATTTGGTGTTTAGGCTTGAATTGACCTTGTGGCCACCACACAGCAGGCTCGACTTTTGCAGGGAATTTGTCGAGCATGACTCCAAGCAAGGGTAGGGGGTATGCCTTATCAAGCGCCAAAACCTTTTGCATCGCGTCATTCACGTCGTCGGAGATCGGTTTTCGGATAGACAAAGTGGTTCTGATCTCTTCGTAGAGCTGCTTGAACAGCCTCGAAGCGTTTCTCTGCTCTTCGGCGAGCTGAGAAGGCTGAATCTTGTTCATCACCACCAAGATCCCCGTGGCCGCCATGTATAGAACAGTAGACGAAAGCTTTAGGACCAAAAGGGTTTCTCCGACGCCTTTCGCAGCCGCAAGAGCAGCCATGATTGCAGCTGTGACCGTAATTCCGTTGATGGAGCTCAGAAGCAAGTGATTCCAGTTATCTCGCTGCGCGCCGATGTTTTTGTGCATTTCGACTCTGTCCGCGACAATTTCTAGAATCGCGTACAACTCTTGCTTCGCCTTCGAGTTGGAAACTTCCTGATAATGATCATTTGTGGTTTTGGTTTCAATCTTGGACATGAGATTCACATCAGTGAAAGTTGTTGTCAAGGTTGATAACCCGTTTCGCCGATCCACGGGGAGCTTAGGAACAAAGAAATTAGACGGCTGAGTTTTCCGAGAACTGAGAGTGCATCGGATTTCTTTCAAGGAAGCTGAAGAGGAACAAGGGAAAGATTGAAGAGTGGCCATTAAAGTTCTGTTGCAAGATATGCTTGGAAATAGGTTGGTGTTGAACTTTCGGAGTTTTTGACTGGAAATGAGTGAATGTTTGTAAATATGTGTTTAGTCGAAACGTGAATTGAAAATAAATTATAATATTTAAGTATTGTAAAAATCCAAAATGTATTCGGATATTGATGGACAAATACAAAAATTATTTCATTCTCCTCCTCGTTTCATGGAAGAGAGTGAAAAAAGAGCTAGATTTGTAGTTGAGTGGTTTAAACAAACGAGATTTGAAAATCAATTTATAGAAACAAGGTTGGAGATAGAGAACCGAGCGACATCTAGCGTTGTTCGGAAAACGAGGGGCTTCGAGTGAAATGGGTGAGATTTTGTTTGCAAAATTGAGGGTCTTGTAGTGAAGTGTTGAGGGAAGTGAGAGTGAGTTGAGATTTATAAATCGAGGAAAGCAAGGAAAGTAAATAGACGTGTGGGGTTTGTGGTCATATTGGAATATTTTGAATGGGTATTGGTCAAAGTAAATCATCCGGTCATCTTCTTTTAACATTTTATGTTTGACTTCCTATTTTGTTCCATTCTTTATTAGAACTTGTGGAAAAAGCAAAAAACAAAAAAAACAAAAAAAAAAGTTTGAAAACATTTCATGAATAATGAGTATTTCGATAGCAAGAAATGACTATTTCTTATCGTTTTTCGAAACCATAAGAAACTAGTCGCAAGAAAAACATGAAACTTGAGATTTTGCTTGCAATTGTCAAAAATAAAAAATAAAAAAAATAAAAAAAAAGCCCGGAGCTAAAATCACGTTGTATAGTCGAGGAATCCTATCGTAAGGAGTGTGTGAACAAGTCCACACGTTGATTCGGTTTGGAATAGAGAAATGATTTAAAAAAACTCGAGCACTCCTGTCGTTTAACCTTTTAAGATGAAACACCATCCCAACAAGTAATAATAGAGTTAGATTTCAAATGTAAATATGTATACTTACAAGATGAATCCCATAGAAAAAACATATATTTTAGTAGGGGTGTTCATCATTTTTTTTTTTTTTTGGAACTTGGGGGAAGGGGGTTTGAACTTTGCAGTCTGCGCGTTTTAATGGAATTAGGTGTGCTATTACTGCTAGGCTACAACGACAATTTTTGTTGTTGTTGTTTTTTTGAATAAATAACATCAAATATTAAAACTAAAGGGTTTTGTAGAAGTTATGTGAGAATTTTTAAATTTTAATTAGCATAAAGCGGAAAAACCATGAAATTTTTTGAGATAGAATTAATTTAAGTGGAGGTTATGTGTGAATGTTTTACTTTTCTTGGCATTAAAAAAAAAAAAAGAAAACGAAAAACCTAGAAAATTTTCTGGTAGAATCAGAGAAAAAAAAAAAAAAAAAATTCAGTGCTCGGCCCCTTAACAAAGACACCATTGATTGCAATTGATTAAGAATCTGTGGTGCTCTTAAGATGAAAACTTCAAGGTAGCGTGGGGCACTGACACACTGGTGATCTCAGTGGAGTTGTGATCATTCATAGTTTGACTGCTTGCCCAACAGTTATGGACACTAATTTCAATCTTTAACTTTTTACGATCAATTTATGTAGTAATCTTTAACTTTTTACGATCAATTTATGTAGTAAGTGATTGTCATCTTTTTATTTATAAATGTAATTTCTTATTCTTAATTAATGAGATAATTTTTTAAAACAACTATCCAACAACTCACATACCACTTTCGTTAATTAAAAAAAAAAAACATGAGATTTCAGTTTGTGTCTTTAACGTTATTCTATTCTCTCTCTCTTTTTTTCTTGTGAATATCTCATTCTGTAATTTTTTTTTCTTTTGGTGAATTTTTATTCCTTTACACAATATCGGGATGCCTTTTTGCTTCTATCGACGCATATACTATTTCTACCTACCTGGTCAGCTTAATGGTACCCCGAGCCATTTTTCCATCATTATTGTAATTGACTCAGTGTATTCTTTTTGGGTTATTTTTCTTACAAATCAAGTGTGTCCTAATTAAACTTTGAGCGAAAAAAAACAAAAAAACTAAAAAAGTGCGTCCTAATTCAATCATCACTTGAAATCTTTTTGAGAAAACAACTACTAGTTTGTTGAGACAGATATGGACAAAGTAAGGTGGGTGAATAGAACTTTTTGGAGATGCATTTTTTACTATGTTTTAAAGGTGCCAGGCCAAATATATATATTTATATATATATAACTGCCTTTCAGAACTAATAAGTCCTCAACTAGTGACAAAATCAGAAACTTTTATTAGGAGAGGCCAATAACTATGGTGACATTTTGTTTCTTTGAGTTCTTAAGTTTTGAAATAATGAATACAATCAAAAATATAAATATAAATATAAAGTGATAGACTATATTTCGAAGTAAGAAAAACTAGTGTAAATAAACGTTCTATACACAATTTAGATTAAACTCAGAATTTATGGGAGTAAACCATAAAATTTTAGATTAAAACGTTAAGGATATGAATGTTTTTTTTTTTTTTTTTTTTAAACAACCTGCATTAAAACTTCAATTTTTAATTTTGAGTGGGACTTAACAAGAAAAAAAGGGACCAACCGACAGTACTTTTTGGAAAAACCTAAAATGCTTTTTTAAGTCTTTAAGTGGCTCCATCCCTGAGCTCCACCAATAGGTATGTCAATAATATAAAGGAAAAAACTTATAGGCTGACACGGTTTAAAAAAATCTAAAAGATTATGGAATAGTATGAATTGGATATAATTTCACAAAACCAGTTTTCATAGATTAAAATATCTAAAACGCTTAATACAAACCAACAATGGAGAAAATAAAATAAATGAATAAAACTTATTAATGCACACTGATTAATACAAATACCTCATTCTAAAGGCTGATATACATATATAGATTTGTACCACAAGACAAAATGAACAAGAGATAATCCATGGTAATCAAAATAGAATAAGTAGGAACAACAAACTTAACGTACATAAATAAATAATTTTTTTTTTGTATTTTATTTCGCTAGAAATAAAACACAAAATAAAAATGAATTATGAACATTTATTAATTAACAAAACGTGGATTTTATTTATGAGTCTCATAATACTGAAGATCTATCTTCAAATAAGTGAATATTACAGGAACCCTTTAATATTATTCGGTTATTTAACCTCGGAAAATGGTCAAGCCATTGTTGAACAAATTCTGAAGTGTTATAACTATCGGACCGAGTAGATATCCCAATAGAGGCAAGATACTGACGGGCGGCGGCGTTGACCGCTGCGGCTGCTAGCTGTGCACTGACATCAACCTTCAAAAGCTTACGGGCAGTAGTAGTAGTAGTTGCAGCCAAAAATAATACAATTAGCACAAGAACATAATACTTGGACTGGAAAATGACCATGTTTATCATCTAAATTGTATATCTAAATGTATGTATATGGATTAAGATGATAATTAATCGTGATCAAAAGAAGTACTTATGGGAACTATTGGAAGTGAAGATGAGTTTGTATAAACAAGTAAAGATGAGTTTAAAAGCCTCAAGTTCTGTCTTAATTCCTAGATGTTTTTTTTTTTTTTTTGAGGGTATTCTCTTAATTGATATGGCAGATACATAATAAACATTTCAGATTTTTTTTTTTTTTTAATGTGAAGGCGTTATCAGTTTTATATGTATATTTATATAAATATATATGTCATTTACAATGTCCATAGTAGTTTTATATAATGACAACTTTATAATGTTTATAAAACATCGAAAATGTTTTTAGAATAAAGCCTAAATCAATCAAATCAAACCGATCAAAATATATAAGATGTTATAACTGTCGTTTTTGTTAGCTGTTGGATAAAATAATATTCTTATATACACACACGCGTAAAAGGATGATATATGATATATGAAATATGAAATATGATGATAACATTTAATGTCTTGCCTATTTCTTTCAAATGTATAAGAACTAAATATTCGTTTGGATCCTTTATCATGCATTGAAATGTTTATTCAACATGAATGTTGTTTTGTGTTTAACTGTATAATTTGAATTATGTATTTGAATGAAATGTGTGTTTGGGGTGACATATTTTGTTCTTTTTTGTTTACTTGCTCCTTTAGGAGTGGTTAGTAATTTCTTTTATTTTTATAAATTTTTAGTTTATCTTTTCTTTTCGTTTTTAATAAAACGAGTGGTGAACTCGATAAAGGATGAGCTAGTGTTCTGGTAGGTCCCAACATAATTGACATACACTAATTCGTTAACATTGGATCGCATAAATTTTGTATACATCATATGTATGTAGATACATTTGATATGTTTCCCCTGGATTATACATTGCAATAGAAGATTTTTTACCAAGTTGGTTTTGAATATTGCAACTATATCTCTGTAGTTATGCAATCTGCATCCTTCCTGATAAAAAAATAAGGATGAAAACTCAAACACACACACACACATATATTAATAGAATAGCACATATAATTTTATTAATTTCTTTAAATTCTGAACTATTCAAATTGAAATAAAGGCTCATTCTTTTTTTTTTTTTTCTTTTTTCTTTTGGGTCCTCTTATTTAGCTTCCAAGTGACTACTCCAAGGAAAGAATATCTCCAATACTTTGCGTCCAATTAATTTAATTTTGGAGTGATGGCATTGATTAATCCATACTGATCAAACCTAATTATTACTTTAAATCAAGTGATAATTTAGCAATTTGTCCAAAAAAAAAAGTCCACTTCAAAGGTGAATTTATAGAAATATTATTATTCATGTGCACCCCCTATAAAGTACGTTTTAATTTTGGTTATGTTTGTTGGCTTGTCACCGGAGGTATTATCTATGGTATATGAGGTTTTTCTCATTTTTTTTTATAGTTATTTGTTTGAAATAAAGATGATGTTATTTCTGCTTTGTATTTTATTGATATATTTCTATGCTTATTTTGTAATAATAAAGGTGTTCTCCCCACGCTCTCTTATTGTTTGTGTGTCTAATCTGCTAGTGTTAACTCTATGTGGTGTTGAAGGTGACTTTTTGCTATGGGTCTCTTGATCTCGATCGATCAGAGTTTTTTATCGATTATAGTGGTGTTGTTAAAAAAGTCATATGTGTATTCTATGATTGATGTGCCTTTTCAATTTCTTATTGTTGTTGGATTTCAATGCACATTTTAACTCCTCGTGTAATTCATTAGAATTTACTGACAGAACCGATTTGTATTTTGGATTAGGTTTCGTTGTGTTGTGAGGTCATTTAAAGTATTACTGTTTGTATTTTATTGATTTGAAATACAATTATCCGTTTCAAAAAAATTCACAATACTTTCCCTAAATTATTAGCAAATGGTGCATACCATGCACGTGCTAATGAAATTAAGAAAACCTTCATATGAATGTGATGGTTATTTTAATAGATCTTGTACTGACTGATTTATAGAAACGTTCATGTCCATACAAAGAATTATAAAAATATAAGAAACTTATATGTTGCACAAGCAATTTTAACAGCGTGAGAATTCTCGTTTGAGGTGGTCTCGCCCATCCAGTATGCAAAACCGTGGCCAACCTGGATCCATAAAATAAACAAGTATCAGCTCAATATTTTCATTACCCCCAGCCTGAATGAAGGAGTTCACACACACACACACACACACACACATATATATATATATGAGGGTTCCTATATAGCATCACTTTCATATGTGATTAAAATTTTTTTTAATTTTATTTTTACCGAGCCTTGTCCTTCACACTAATGTTAGAAAGATACAATGTGACAAGATTCAAAATGAAAAATCACCTATAAATTAAATAATTATTATATGATATTAAAAAAGTCAATTAATCTAACTTAAAAATTTCATTTCAACTGGTGAATCAAATACACGCCTAATTAATTAAATGATATTAAAATTTATTTACATGTTTTTTTAAATGACTAAATTGTAAATACCCAAATTATATGTAGAATGCTTTATATGGATATTCTATTTCTATTATGATTTGAATATTTGATTCTTGAGTAAATTGATATTTTTTATTTAGAAATACACAATTTTTTTTTTTTTTCCGAATTTAGGATGGTTGCAGACATAGTCAGCGGTAAAATACAAGTACTTATCATATCAAAATATTGATCTTATTTCATTTTTGATTTAAAAAAAGTTAATTAGTATTAGTTCAAATCAATTAAAAAAAATCAAACTAAACCAATTATATTCAGTTTAGTCTAGATTGGTTTTGACTCTTTAATTGGTTTGGTTTAGTTTGAAAATCTCCAAACTAATATTTATTTAGTTTGGTTTACACGACTTCACCTAAAATAAAGGCGAAATTATCTGAAAGACATAAATTTAAATAGATTATAATATTAATATGATACAAATTTAACATTAAAATCAAAATGAAACAAAATAAAATTAAAATTTGTATGATCTTAATTAAGAGGAGAAATTTGTGTCTTGTCGTAGTTCGTATGCATGCGAGTCTTATACTCTACGTAAATATAATGTTGGAGGGACCCACACTCTCTAAAGCATTATTTTTCTCTTTCCTTTTTGTCCAATCATAATAAAAGGCTTTTCTTTTTCTTATCGTGGCAACTTCTGCGCAATGGTCGGTGCAACCTTTATTCAATGTTTTGTCTCTGTCTAGGTTAATTATTTAGCCAACAGAATGGACCAATTCCCATGGCGTACTTCATGACATATATAATTTACGTTTAACAAAAGAAAAAAAAATCCCTCTTTAGTTTATGTTTGGTATGTTGGAAACAAAAAATGGATTAGAAAAAAATGTACTAGCTTAGGTGAAAAAAATAGGAAGCAATGGGAGGACTTTTCTCTTCTTATTTGATACATATTCCAACTACATTCACTTCATATTTGGAGAGATTAAAATGTCGTTTTTAAAAAATTATGTATTGTACTAAGCCTACGTTTGAAACATAAAATTGAAAAGTTGTTTTCAAAAAGGTTTTGAAAAAAATTTCAATTCAACTTAAAATTTTCATTTTTTCAAAGATGGTACCAAACTCATTTTTTCTCTCTCCTAAATACTAATTTAAAAACATTCTTATTTAAAATGGAATCTTTTTCAAAACAACTTTTCAAACTTATATTTCAAACAAAAGCTAAGATTTGAAATATTTGAAGGATTGGAAATCCCTTGACCAATCCGTTTGTTCTTTAAACCCTTTCACTGACCCCCTCATCCCTCTCCCTCACCAACTTTTCCTTCCAACCAAACAAGCTCTTATTGTGTGTTTGGTTAGAGGGAGAGTCCCATTCCATTGTTTGGTTGAAAGGAAACAAGAAGGGAGAGGAGAGGTGGAGGGACAGTCTCTCCCACTGGACCTACCATAATGCATCCTTCAATCAGTAGAAGGATGCACACTCTCATTTTCTTTTCAATCAAAAAGACAATTTTATTCTTAATTAAAAAAAAAAAGAGGTTATAAATGGACAATATAGTAATTAGCTAAAAAATTATAATCTAAAGGATGCACACTCTCATTTTCCTTTCAATCAAAAAGACAATTTTATTCGTAATTTAAAAAAAAAAAAAAGAGGTTATAAATGGACAATATAGTAATTAGCTAAAAAATTATAATCTATCATTTTAACATTCTCTCCCTCTTATCGAACAATATGAGGGATTTCTACTCCATCTCTCCTACCAAACATAGATTATTGTTTTCTTCCTCTTCTCTTATTGTCATGCATCAACATCCAATCCAATTGACGAAGAGTCCAAATATGTTATTCCAATTTTCTATCTTAATAATTGTCTCTCAAATAATGTTTTGACGATGCATCAATTTATTTAAGAATTTTTAGTATTCAGTATTTTTTATATGATCAAATTTTTAAATTAAGATTATATAACATAACATTATTGGGAGGATAACCAATGAGACGAGAAATCGGAACAACAAATCTCGACATATTTGGAGAAATCATCTGGTGATTTGTTAAGAGCACCACTGAAATTTGTTTAGAGAAATGAATGAAATTGAATTTTAAGACTTGCATAATTGGCCCAATATTTGGAAAAACCATGCAGTCCCTGGAGTTTTCCAATCTTTGTGCCAAAAAAAAAAAAAAAGCATTTTCATTCATTTACAAACATATCTTTCAAGAGTACATTCTACAGCCTATGAAAAATACAAAAAACTTTGATCAGAAAAGCTTGCTTGCAAATTCCTCTTGAGCTTGTTCAGGCTCGGAAGATAAAGACAACGCGCTCGCGAGGTCTCTGAGCTCCGACAAGCTCCGTCCGAGCTGCAGCGCCGTTTTAACTTCAAACAATTCACCATTCTCTCTCTCATCAATCGCTGCATCCTCCAAAGTCGACTCAATTGTCTCTTCCATGTGCTTATAAAACCCCGCCGAGCTTCGGTACATCTCGAACACCATACCGACTTGCCCACCGTGCTCTAGCGTGTTAACCACGGCAGCCAAGGCTCCGCACATGACTCCAAAAACCGCAGGCCACGAACCGAAAACAGAGGACCCCAAGAAAACAGAGCCAATTGCAGCCAAGCCAGTGAGCAACGGACCGGAAATGGCTAGAACTTTGTTTACTTTCAAAGCCACTTTACTTAATCTTACGTATTCGGCGGTATCTTTTGTCCTCACAAGTCTCTCAATCTCTTTCATTTCCGCTTTAAGGTTGTCGTTCCACCCGTTGATCTTCCCCTTTCTGCGGCCAAACATTTGGTGTTTAGGCTTGAATTGACCTTGTGGCCACCACACAGCAGGCTCCACTTTTGCAGGGAATTTGTCGAGCATGACTCCAAGCAACGGTAGAGGGTATGCCTTATCAAGCGCCAAAACCTTTTGCATCGCGTCATTCACGTCATCGAAGATCGGTTTTCGGAGAGACAAAGTGGTTCTGATCTCTTCGTAGAGCTGCTTGAACAGCCTCGAAGCGTTTCTCTGCTCTTCGGCGAGCTGAGAAGGCTGAATCTTGTTCATCACCACCAAGATCCCCGTGGCCGCCATGTATAGAACAGTAGACGAAAGCTTTAGAACCAAAAGGGTTTCTCCGACGCCTTTCGCAGCCGCAAGAGCAGCCATGATTGCGGCTGTGACCGTAATTCCGTTGATGGAGCTCAGAAGCAAGTGATTCCAGTTATCTCGCTGCGCACCGATGTTTTTGTGCATTTCGACTCTGTCCGCGACAATTTCTAGGATCGCGTACAACTCTTGCCTCGCCTCCGAGTTGGAAACTTCCTGATCATGATCATTTTTTGTTTTGGTTTCAATCTTGGACTTGAGATTTACATCAGTGAAAGTTGTTGTCAAAGTTGATAACCCGTTTCGCCGATGGACGGGGAGCTTAGGAACAAAGAAATCAGATGGCTGAAGTTTCCGAGAATTGAGAGTGCATTGGATTTCTTTCAAGGAAGCTGAAGAGGAACAAGGGAAAGATTGAAGAGTGGCCATGAAAGTTCTATTGCAAGATATGCTTGGAAATAGGTTGGTGTTGAACTTTCGGAGTTTTTTTGACTGGAAATGAGTGAATGCTTGTAAATGTGTGTTTAGTCGAGATATGAACTGAAAATAAACTATGATATTTAAGAAGTGTAAAAGTCCAAAATGTTTTCCAATATTGATGGACAATTCAACTATTATTTCATTCTCCCCCTCGTTTCATGGAAGAGAGTGAAAAAAGAGGTAAATTTGTAGTTGAGTGGTTTAAACAAACGAAATTTGATAATCAATCTATAGAAACGAGGTTGGAGATAGAGAACCAAGCGACATCTAGTGTCGTTCAGAAAACGAGGGACTTGGAGTGAAATTGGTGAGATTTTGTTTGCAAAATTGAGGGTCTTGTAGTGAAGTGTTGAGGGAAGTGAGAGTGAGTTGAGATTTATAAATGGCGGAAAGCAAGGAAAGTAAATAGACGTGTGGGGCATGTGGTCATATTGGAATGTTTTGAATGGGTTCACTGGTCAAAGTAAGTCATCTGGTCATCTTCTTTTAATATTTTATGCTTGACTTCCTGTTTTGTTCCATTCTTTATTAGAACTTGTGGAAAAAGCCAAAAAAAAAAAAAAAAAAAAAAAGTTTGAAAACATTTCATGAATAATGAGTATTTCGATAGCAAGAAAGGACTATTTCTTATGGTTTGTCGAAACCATAAGAAACTAGTCGCAAGAAAAACATGAAACTTCATATTTTGCTTGCAATTGTCAAAAATAAAAATAAAATAAAATAAAAAAAGCCCAGCGCTGAAATCACGTTATATAGTCGACGAATCCTATCGTAAGGAGTGTGTGAATAAGTCTACACGTTAATTCGGTTTGGAATAGAGAAATGATTTAAAAGAACTGGAGCATTCTTGTAGTTTAACCTTTTAAGATGAAACACCAACATCCCAACAAGTAATAATAGAGTTAGATTTCAAATGTAAGTATGTATACGTACAAGATGAATCCCGTAGAAAAAACATATATTTTAGTAGGGGTGTTCATCATTTTTTTTTTGAACTTGGGGGAGTGGGGTTCGAACCCTACAGTTTGCACTTTTTAGTAGAGTTAGGTGTGATATTACTGCTAGACTACAACTACAATTTTGTTTTTTGCTTTTTTTTTTTTTTAAATAAATAACATCAAATATTAAAACTAAAGGATTTTGTAGAAGTTATGTGAGAATTTTTAAATTTTAATGAGCATAAAGCGGAAAAACCATGAAGATAGTGAAAAAAGAGGTGGATCTGTAGTTGAGTGGTTTAAACAAACGAGATTTAAAAATCAATCTATAGAAGCGAGGTTGGAGATAGAGAACCGAACGACGTGTAACGTTGTTCGGAAAACAAAGGACTCGGAGTGAAATGGGTGAGATTTTGTTTGCAAAATTGAGGGTCTTGTAGTGAAGTGTTGAGGGAAGTGAGAGTGAGTCGAGATTTATAAATCAAGGAAAGCAAGGAAAGAAAATAGACGTGTGGGGTATGTGGTCATATTGGAATGTTTTCAATGGGTTCATTGGTCAAAGAAAATCGTCTGGTCATCTTCTTTTAATATTTTATGCTTGACTTCCTATTTTGTTCCATTCTTTATTAGAACTTGAGGAAAAAGGGGGAAAAAAAAGTTTGAAAACATTTCATGAATAATGAGTATTTCGATAGCAAGAAATGACTATTTCTCATGGTTTGTCGAAACCATAACAGACAAGTCGAAAGAAAAACGGGAAACTTGAGATTTTGCTTGCCAGTGTCAAAAAAAAAAAAAAAAACGGAGTTGAAATCAAGTTATATTGTCGAGGAATCATATTGTAAGGAGTGTGTGAAGAAGTCCACATGTTGATTCGGTATGGAATTGAGAATGATTTAAAAGTACTAAAGTACTCTTTATAGATTAACCTTTTAAAATGAAATACCAACATCCTAACAAATAATGACAGAGTTAGATTTCAAATGCAAGTATGTATATACACAAGATAAATCCCCTAGAAAAAACATGTATTTTAGTGGGGGTGTACATATTCACCATTTTTTTTTTTTTTTTGGAATTTAGGGGAGGGGGGTTTCAAACTCTACAGTCTGCACCTTTTAGTGAAGTTAGATGTGATATTACCACTAGACTATGTCTATAACCACAATTTGGTTTTCTGTTTTTTTTTTTTTTTAATAAATAACATCAAATATTAAAATTAAAGGGTTTAGTAGGAGTTATGTGAGAATTTTTAAATTTTAGTGGGCATAACGCAGAAAAACCATGAAATTTTTGGGGTAGAATTAATTTAAGTGGAGGTTATGTGTGAATGTTTAACTTTTCTTGGCATCAAAAAAAATCTATAAAATTTTTCTGGTAGAATTAGAAAAAAAAAAAAAAAAATTCAGTGCTCGGCCCCTTGACAAATACGCCATTAATTGCAATGGATTAAAAATCCGTGGTGCTCTTAAGATGAAAACTTTAGGATAGCATGGGGCATTGACACACTGGAGATCTCAGTTGAGTTGTGATCATTCCTGGTTTGGTTGCTTGCCCAATAGTTGTGGACACTAATTTCAATCTTAACTTTTTTCTACCAACTTACGTAGTAAGTAATTGTCATCTTTTCATTTATAAATGCAATTTCATATTCTTAATTAATGAGATAATTTTTTAAAACAACTATCAGACAACTCACATACCACTTTCGTTAATTAAAAAAAAAAAAAGAAAGATGAGATTTTAGTTTGTATCTATACCACTATTCTATTCTCTCACTTTTTTTCTTGTGAATATCTTATTCTATATGCTTTTTTTTTTTTTCCTTTTGGTGAATATTTATTCCTTTACACTATATCGGTATGCTTTTTTGCTTCAATCAACGCATAGTATTTCTACCTACCTGGTCAGCTTAATGGTACCCCGAGCAACTTTTCCTTCATTATTGTAATTGACTCAATGTATTCTTTTTGGGTTATTTTTGTTACAAATCAAGTGTGTCCTAATTAAACTTTGAGCGAAAAACAAAAAAAAAACAAAAAAACAGAAAAGTGTGTCCTAATTAAATCATTACTTGAAATCTTTTTGAGAAAACAACGACTAGTTTGTTGAGACGGATATGGACAAAGTAAGGTGGGTAAATAGAACTTTTTGGAGATGCATTTTTAATATGTTTTAAAGGTGCCGGGCCAAATATATATATATATATATATATATATATATATAACAGCCTTTCAAAACTAATAAGTCCTCAACAAGTGACAAAATCAGAAACTTTTATTAGGAGAGGCCAATAACTATGATAACATTTTGTTTCTTTGAGTCCTTAAGTTTTGAAATAATGAATACAATAAAAAATATAAATATAAATATATAGTGATAGACTATATTTCGAAGTAAGAAAAACTAGTGTAAATAAACATTCTATACACTATTTTGATTAAATTCAGAATTATGTGAGTAAACTATAAAATTTTAGAGTAAAAAGTTAAGGATATGAATGTATATATATATTTTTAAACAACCTGCATTAAGACTTCAATTTTTCAATTTCAAGGGGGACTTAACAAGAAAAAATGGGACAAAGCGAAAACTTTTTGGAAAAACCTAAAATGCCTTTTAAGCCTTTAAGTGGCTCCGTCCCTGGCCTCCGTCAATAGGTACGTCAATAATATAAAGGAAAAAACTTATAGGCTGACATGTTGTGCTGTTTAAAAAAAAATCTAAAAGATTATGGAATAGTATGAACTGGATATAATTTCACAAAACCAGTTTTCGTAGATTAAAATATCTAAAAGATTTAATATAAACCAACAATAGAGAAATAAATAAATAAATAAAACTTTAATTATTAATGCATACTGATTAATACAAAAACCTCATTCTAGAGGCTGATATAAAAATATAGATTTGTATCACAAGACAACATGAACAAGAGAAAATCCATGATATTCAAAACAGAATAAGTAGAAACAACAAACTTAACGTACATAAATAAATCATTTTTGTTTCGTATTTTATTTCATTTGAAATAAAACACAAAATAAAAATGAATTATGAACATTATTAATTTACAAAACGTGGATTTTATTTATGAGTCTCATAATACTGAAATCTATCTTCAAATAAGTGAACAGCACCGGTATCTTTTAATATTGTTCGGTTATTTAACCTCAGAGAATGGTCAGACCATCGTTGAACAAATTCTGAAGTGTTATAACTATCGGACCGGGAAGATATCCCAACAGAGGGAAGTTACTGGCGGGCGGTGTCATTGACCGCTGCGGCTGCTAGCTGTGCATTGACATCAACCTGCAAAAGCTTCCAGGCAGTAGTCGTAGTAGCTGCAGCCAAAAATAATATAACTAGCCAAGAAGATAATACTTGAACTTGAAAATGACCATGTTTATCATCTTAATTGTATATCTAAATGTATGTATATGGATTAAGATGATAATTAATTGTGATCAAATGAAGAACTTGTGGGAACCATTGGAAGTGAAGATGAGTTTATATAAACAAGTAATGATGAGTTTAAAAGCCCCAAGTTCTGCCTTAATTCCTAGATTATTATTATTATTATTTTTTTTTTTTTGGGTTTGAGGGTTCTTTTAATAGATATGCCAGATACATAAAAATACATTTCTGATTTTTTTTTTTATGTGAAGACGTTATAGTTTATATGTATATTTATATAAATATATATGTCATTTACAATGTCCATAGTAGTTTTACATAATGACAACTCTATAATGTTTATAATTAAACATCGAAAATGTTTTCAGAATGAAGCCTAAATGAATCAAATCAAACCAACCAATATATATAGGAGGTTACAATTGTCGTTCTTGTTAGCCGTCGAACAAAAGAATATTTTTTTATATATATACGCATAAAAGGATGATATATGATATATGAAATATGATGATAATGTTTAATGCCTTTCCTATTTCTTTCAAATGTATAAGAACTAGATATTTGTTCGGATCATTTATTGCATTGAAATGTTTATTCAACCTGAATGTTAATTTGTTATTTAAATGAAATGTGTGTTTGGTTTGACAGATTTTATTCTTTTTTGTTTAGTTGCTCCTTTAGGAGTGGTTAGTAATTTCTTTAATTTTTATTTTCTTTTTGTTTTTAATAAAACGAGTAGTGAACTCCATAGAGGATGAGCTAGCGTACTGGTAGTTACCAACATAATTGACATATTCCAATTCATTAATATTAGTATCAATCTCCAAATTTTATTTATCAATAGAAAAGATCTCCTCCTTCAAAAATAAAAATAAAAATAAAAAGATCTGCAAATCTTTGGGGCAAAAGAGTACGTAATTATAAGTCATTTACTAATTGGTTTTCCTCTTGAAAAATGATTATCCCTCTAATTTATAAAACGACCCAGCAAATTAAGATTCTTTTAGAGAACGTGCTTACAATTATATTGTTGGGACTTGGGAATAGAAGTTCTCTCCTCAACTTTCTCTTGGATTGTATAAATTTTGTATATATCATATGTATGTAGATACATTTGATATGTTTCCTTTGGATTATACATTGCTATAGAAGATTTTTCACCAAGTTGGTATTGAATATTGCAACTATATATATGTAGTTATGCAATCTGCATCCTTCCTGATATAAATATATGCATTAAAACATATAGATTTTAATAGAATAGCACATACAATTTTATTAATTTCTTTAAACTCTAAACTATTCAAATTGAAATAAAGGTTTGTTCTCTTCTTCTTCTTCTTGAATAGCACATACAATTTTATTAATTTCTTTAAGCTCTGAACCATTCAAATTGAAATAAAGGTTTGTTCTCTTCTTCTTCTTGTTTTAATAGAATAGCACATACAATTTTATTAATTTCTTTAAACTCTGAACTATTCAAATTGAAATAAAGGTTTCTTTAAACTCTGAATCCTTCAAATTGAAAGAAAGGCTTCGTCTTCTTCTCCTCCTCCTCCTCCTCCTCCTTCTACTCCTTCTCCTTCTCCTTTTCCTTCTCCTACTCCTTCTTCTTCTCCTCGTTCTCATTCTTCTGCTTCTCCTTCTCCTTTTTCTCCTTCTGCTTCTCCTTCCTCCTTTTCCTTCTTCCTCCTTTCCTTCTTCTTCTCCTCCTGCTCCTCCTCCTCCTCCTCCTCCCTTACCTTCCTCTTCTTCTTCCTCCTCCTCCTCCTCCTCCTCCTCTTCCTCCCTTACCTTCCTCTTCTTCTTCTTCTTCTTCTTCTTCCTCCTCCTCCTCCTCCTCCTTTTTCTTCTTCTTCTTCTTCTCCTCCTTCTCCTCCTCCTTCTTCTCCTCCTCCTCCTCTCCTCCTCCTCCTTCTCCTTCTTCTCCTTCTCCTTCTCCTTCTCCTTCTCCCTCTCCTTCTTCTTCTTCTTTTTTTGGGTCCTCTTTTTTTTGCTTCTAAGTAACTACTCCAAGAAAATAATATCTCCAATATTTGGCGGCCAATAATTTAATTTTGGAGTGATGGCATTGATTAATGCATACTAATCAAACCTAATTATTACTTTAAATCAAGCGATAACTCAACAATTTTGTTAAAAAAAAAAAAGTGCATTTCAAACTTCGGAGGTGAATTTATAGTTATCTTATTGTTCATGTCCACCCCTATAAGTACGTTTTAATTTTGGTCCAGTTTGTTGGCTTGTCACTGGAGGTATTATCCGTGGTGTGGGAGGTTTTTCTCCTTTTTATTATAGTTATTTATTTTAAATAAAGACGATGGTGTATGAGGTTTTTCTCCTTTTTGTTATTTTGTGTGAGTCGGAAACTTCATGATCATGATCATTTGTGGTTTTGGTTTCAATCTTGGACATGTTATTCACATCAGTGAAAGTTGTTGTCAAGGTTGATAACCCGTTTCGCCGATCGACAGGGGCCTTAGGAACAAAAGAATCAGATGGCTGAATTTTCCGAGAATTGAGAGTGCATCAGATTTCTATCAAGGAAGCTGAAGAGGAACAAGGGAAAGATTGACGAGTGGCCATGAAAGTTCTATTGCAAGATATGCTGGAAATAAGTTGGTGTTTAACTTTCGGAGTTTTTTTAACTGGAAATGAGTGAATGCTTGTAAATGTGTGTTTAGTCGAATTGTGAATTGAAAATAAACTATGATATTTAAGTAGTGTGAAAATCTAAAATGTATTTGGATTTTGATGGGCAATATGAATATTATTTCATTCTCCTCCTCATTTCGTGGAAGAGAGTGAAAAAAGAGGAGGATTTGTAGTTTAGTGGTTTAAACAAACGAGATTTGAAAATCAATCTATAAAAACGAGATTGGAGATAGGGAACCGAACAACGTCTAGCATTTTTTGGAAAATGAGGGACTCGGAATGAAATGGGTGAGATTTTGTTTGCAAAATTAAGGGTCTTGTAGTGAAGTGTTGAGGGAAGTGAGAGTGAGTTGAGATTTATAAATCGAGGAAAGCAAGGAAAGTAAATAGACGTGTGGGGTATGTGGTCATATTGGGAATGTTTTGACTGGGTCAAAGAAAATCGTCTGGTCATCTTCTTTTAATATTTTATGCTTGACTTCCTATTTTGGAAGCTCGCTGTCTGAACTCTCCATTCTCTATTTGAACCCGAGGGGGAAAAAAAACAAAACAAAACAAAAAGTTTGAAAACCATGAATAATGACTATTTCGAGAGCAAGAAATGACTATTTCTCATGGTTTGTCAAAACCATAAGAAACAAGTCGCAAGAAAAAAATGAAACTTGAGATTTTGCTTGCTAGTGTCAAAAAAAAAAAAAAGAAAAAAGAAAAAAGGCCCGGAGCTGAAATCAAATTAGATTGTCGAGTAATCCTATTGTAAGGAGTGTGTGAAGAAGTCCACACATTGATTCGGTATGGAATTGAGAAA
Source organism: Ficus microcarpa (assembly GCA_025413485.1). Classification (NCBI taxonomy): domain Eukaryota; kingdom Viridiplantae; phylum Streptophyta; class Magnoliopsida; order Rosales; family Moraceae; genus Ficus; species Ficus microcarpa. The sequence continues at coordinate 55,970,850 of CM046377.1, read as the reverse complement.
TGATGATTTAAAAGAACTAGACTATTCCTTATAGATAAACCTTTTAAGATGAAATATCAATATCCCAACAAGCAATAACAGAGTTAGATTTCAAATGTAAGTATGTATACCCACAAGATAAATCCTGGAGAAAAAACAGATATTTTAGTGAGGTTTTCACTTATTATTATTATTATTTTTTTTTTTTTTGGAACTTGGGGGAGGGGGGTTTGAACTCAACAGTCTGCACCTTTTAGTAGAGTTAGGTGTGATATTACTGCTAGGCTATGCCTATAATACAATTTTACTTTTTGTTTTTTTTTTTTTAAATAAATAACATCAAATATTAAAACTAAAGGGTTTAGTGGGAGTTATGTGAGAATTTTTAAATTTTAATGGGCATAAAGTGGAAAAACCATGAAATTTTTTGGGATAGAATTAATTTAAGTGGAGTTTATGTGCGAATGTTTAACTTTTTTTGGCAAAAAAAAAAAACTATAAAATTTTCTAGTAGAATTAGAAAGAAAAAAAAATTCAGTGCTCGGCCCCTTAGCAAAGACACCATTGATTGCGATGGATTAAAAATCCATGCTGCTCTTAAGATGAAAACTCCAGGGTAGCGTGGGGCACAGACACACTGGAGATCTCAATGGAGTTGTGATCATTCATGGTTTGGTTGCTTGCCCAACAGTTATGAACACTAATTATAATCTTAACTTTTTTTTACCATCCTACGTAATAAGTGATTGTCATCTTTTTATTTATAAATGCAATTTCTTATTCTTAATTAATGAGTAATTTTTTCAAACAACTATCAGACAATTCACTTATCACTTTCGTTAATTAAAAAAAAATGAGATTTCAGTTTGTGTATTTAGCATTATTCTATTCTCTCTCTTTTTTTTTTCTTGTGAATATCTTATTCTATTTCTTCTTCTTCTTTTTTTTTTTTTTTTTGGTGATTGTTTATTCCTTTACACTACCTCGGTATGCTTTTTTGCTTCTAGTGACGCATACCATTTCTACCTACCTTGTCAGCTTAATACTACCCCGAGCGACTTTTCCTTCATTATTGTAATTGACTCAATGTATTCTTTTTGGGTTATTTTTTTTACAAATCAAGTGTGTCCTAATTAAACTTTAAGCCTGCGTCCTAATCAAACCATTACTTGAAATCTTTTTGAGAAAACAACGACTAGTTTGTTGAGACGGATATGGGCAAAGTAAGGTGGGTAAATAGAACTTTTTGGAGATGCATTTTTTAATATGTTTTAAAGGTGCCAAGCCAAATATATAAATATATATATATATATATATATATATATATATATAACTGCCTTTCAGAACTAATAAGCCCTCAACAAGTGACAAAATCAGAAATTTTTATTAGAAGAGGCCAATAACTATGATGACATTTTGTTTCTTTGAGTTCTTAAGTTTTGAAATGATGAATACAATCAAAAATATGAATATAAATATAAAGTGATAGACTATATTTCGAAGTAAGAAAAACTAGTGTAAATAAACGTTCTATACACAATTTAGATTAAATTCAGAATTTATGGGAGTAAACTATACAATTTTAGATTAAAAAGTTAAGGATATGAATGTTTTTTTTTTTTTTTAAACAACCTGCATTAAATCTTCAATTATTTAATTTCAAGGGAGACTTAACAAGAAAAAGAAGGACAAAGCGAAAATATTTTTTGGTAAAACCTAAAATGCCTTTTAAGCCTTTAAGTGGCTCCATTCTTGACCTCCACCAATAGGTACGTCAATGATGTAAAGGAAGAAATTTATAGGCCGACACATAGTGCTGTTTAAAAAAATCTAAAAGATTATGGAATAGTGTGAACTGGGTATAATTTGACAAAACCAGTTTTCAAAGATTAAAATGTCTAAAACGCTTAATACAAGCCAACAATAGAGAAAATACATAAATAAATAAAACTTTAATTATTAATGCATACTGATTAATACAAAAACCTCATTCTAGAGGCTGATATAGATATATAGATTTGTACCAGAAGACAACATGAACAAGAGAAAATCCAAGGTAATCAAGATAGAATAAGAAGTAACAACAAACTTAACGTACATAAATAAATCACTTTTGTTTTATATTTTATTTCGCTGGAAATAAAAGACAAAATAAAAATGATTTATGAACATCATTATTAATTAACAAAACGTGGATTTAATTCATGAGTCTCATATTACTAAAGATTCATCTTCTAATAAGTGAACACCACTAGTACCCTTTAATATTCTTCTGTCACTTAACCTCAGAGAATGGTCAGGTTGTTGAACAAATTCTGAAGTGTTATAACTATCGGGTCAAGTAGATATCCCAATAGAGGCAAGTTACTGGCAGGCGGGCGGCGTTGACCACAGCGGCTGCTAGCTGTGCATTGACATCAACCTGCAAAAGCTTCCGGGCAGTAGTGTTAGTAGCTACAGCCAAAAATAATATAATTAGCACAAGAAGATAATACTTGAGCTTGAAAATGACCATGTTTATCATCTTAATTGTAAATGTAAATGTATGTATATGGATTAAGATGACAATTAATTGTGATCAAATGAAGCACTTGTGGCAACTATTGGAAGTGAAGATGAGTTTATATAAACAAGTAAAGATGAGTTTAAAAGCCTCAAGTAAAGGTGGGTTCAACTATGGGACTTGGGAATAAAAGTTATCTCCTCGACTCTCTCTTGGATTGTATAAATTTTGTATATATCATATGTACGTAGATATATTTGATATGTTTCCCTTGGGTTATATATTGCTATAGATGATTTTCCACCAAGTTGGTATTGAATATTCCAACTGTTTATATGAAGTTATGCAATCTACATCCTTCCTGACATAAAAATAAGGATTAAAACATATATATTTTAATTGAATAGCACATACGAGTTTTATTAATTTCTTTAAATTCTGAACTATTCAAATTGAAATAAAAGTTTCTTCTTCTTCTTCTCCTTCTTTTTCTTCTTCTTCTTCTTTTTTTTTTTTTTTTTTTTTTTGGGTCCTCTTATTTTGCTTCTAAGTGACTACTCCAAGGAAAGAAAATCTCCAATGTTTGGCGGCCAACTAATTTAATTTTGGAGTGATGGCATTGATTATTAATCCGTACTAATCAAACCTAATTATTTCTTTAAATCAAGTAATAACTCAACAATTTTGTTAAAAAAAAAAAAAAAAAAGCACATTTCAAAGTTCGGAGGTGAATTTATAGTTATATTATTGTTCATGTGCACCCCTATAAGTATGTTTTAATTTTGGTTGTGTTTGTTGACTTGTCACCAGATATATTATCCATGGTGTGTGAGGTTTTTCTCCTTTTTGTTATAGTTTTTTGTTAAAAATAAAAATGATATTATTTCTACTTTGCGTTTAATTGGTATATTTTTGTGCTTATTTTGTAATAACAGAAGTGGTCTCCCCACACTCTTGTATTGTTTGTTTGTCCAATCCATTAAAGTTAATTCTATGTGATGCTGGAGGTGACTATTTTGCTATAGGTCTCTTGGTCTTGATTGATCGGAGTTTTTCATCGATTAAAGAGGTGTTGTTGAAAGAACCATATGTGTGCTTGATGATTGATGTGCCTTTTCGATTTCCTATTATTGGATTTTACTGTATGTTTGTGTTTCATTAGATTTTACTGGTGGAACTGATTTGTATTTAGGGTTAAGTTTCTTTGTATTATAAGGTCACTTAAAGTATTCATTTTATACTTTGTTGATTTGAAATACAATTATTCTTTTCAAAAAATTCGCAATACTTTTTGTAGACTATTAGCAAATGGTGCATACAATGCACGTGCTAATTAAATTAAGAAAACCTTCATATAAATGTGATGGTTATTTTAATAGATCTTGTACTGACTGATTTATAGAAACGTTCATATCCATAGAAAGAATTATGACATTACATAAAAATATAAGAAACTTACATGTTGCACGAGCAATTTTAACAGCGTGAGAATTCTCGTTTGAGGTGGTCTCGCCCATCAAGTATGCAAAACCGTGGCCAACTTGGATCTGTAAAATAAATAAATAAATAAATAATATATATATATATATGAACTCTTTCATTCAAGCTGGGGTAATGAAAATATTGATATGCCACTTGTAACATGATTTGGATTATATTAAATTAATTAGGTGATTTAAATTTTTTTTATTGAGACTTGTCCTTCACATCAATGTTAGAATAATATTGTATGAGAAGATTCTAAATAAAAAATGACATATAAATTAAACAGTTATTACAAGTTATTAAAAAAAAAATTTACAAATGCAACATAGTATGTGGTGCCGCGTGACATGTTGTACCATATACATAAACAGGACTTAATTAAATAATTTAACATTGCTAGCTTAAAGGAGAAAGAAGCAACCTAGGCAGATCTAATTGGAGATCTCTTCGATGGATTGCTAATATTGCTTTCGTTTAATTTTAATTTTTGCAAATGATTTATAAACAGTAATTCAAGGACAGGGAGTAAATTAATTATAAAATAGTTCCATATTTGCAACCAGTACTAATAGTTAGCGCTAAACTCGTATCATTTATACCATTGTTAATTTTAATTTAGTATGCCGAACAATAATTTATGGTGCATTTGGTATTTGGATTGAGTTTGAAATAAAATGAAAATTTTATGTGACAGTTAGTTGATTTTTTAAAAACTAATTATAATTTTCATTGACTTTTTCAGATTTCGACAAAAAACCAACCATAGAGTGCTGTTGAGTTCAAAATGAACTCGAGTACCAAATGTAGGTTTAGTCTCTAAACGTGTCACAAAGAAATTATGAATTTGCCTCATAATAATTGTTTGGATCCTAACACATATAAAAAATGGACAATATTTATTACGTGAAGATCCCATATAATTTAGTTAGGGAAAATTAAGTTGGATGCCTATTTAAATTACCTAATATAATAGATGGTCCAACTTTCATTTATTTAGTTAAATGACTTAACGTGTATGTTTTAATCAATTAATTTTAATTTTGCCTAAACACCCCTACTCTCCTCCTCTTCTTTTTCTCTCTCTCCTCCCTCTACTTGTTTCTTCCATTGACTAACTCTCCTCCTCTTCTTTTGCTCTCTCTCCTCCCTCTACTTGTTTCTTCCATTGACTAACTGAGTTTCATTTTTCCTGGTTAGACATTTCCTCTTCCTCCTTAAATTCCTTTCCACCAATCGGGTTTCATTTTTCTCCTCGTATCTTTTTAGGGTTTTAGTTTCTCAGAAAATTCTTCTTTGCTTCCTTCTCCAACATGGGAAATTGCTTCCGACAACCTGCCAATTAAGTGTGTCATGTTTCTTCCATCAACTTTTCTGGTATCAAAATTATTATTATTATTATTATTATTATTTGGAAATATGTGTGTGTGTGTCAATGTACATATTTTTTTTGTTTTAATTATTATTTCTTTGTGATCAGCTTTTGGGATTTACTAATTTTATCTTGATTTTGTTTTGGCTAATATGTTCTTGATTGGGATATTGAGGTTGGGGAAGTGAGAGAGAGAGAAGGGGGTTGCATTTTTTGTTTTGTTTTGTTTTTTTTAAATTTTATTTTGTTAATGGTAAATCACTGATTTACTTATAGTCAATCAGTGATTGACTAAGAAAATTAGTGATTTATGTTCGTTAATCACTGATTCAATTATAGTTAATCACTAATTGACTACAAAATTGATGATATTTTATGCTTACTCAGTGATCAACTTGGAGTCAATTAATGATTTGCCTCGAGTTAATTAGTGATTGACCCAGAGTTAATCAAATATGGTCAATCATTGATTGACTATTTATAAAATTGATTAACCATTTTAAAAGAAGATGGCATTTTAACTAATTTTAAAAGTAACTTAGGCAATTTATTAAAAAACTCATTTTAAAAAAGACTATTTGACTCTATATTCCTTTAATTAGCGTTACATTCTCTTAATTTAATCCAAATAAAATAGAAGATTTTGAAATACGAAACTGACAAAATCAACCTTGAGATGTTTTAAATTCCATGAACTAAAATGAGATTGAACATATAATTCAGAGATGAAAATGAAATGGACCTCTAACTTTATGATAGTGAGAGTTCCTTTCAAGGCTATATATATATATATATATATTGGAGCGGAACCATAAATATATTTTAATGCATGGGGCATATACAAAATTTTATTTTCAAGATAAAATAAATTTTAGTGGGACTATTTGAGAATTTTTAATTTTAGTGGGTTTATGTGTTAATTTTTAATTTTTATGGGGGCAAAGCATTAACATTACAAAAATTTTTTTATAGAATCAATTTTAGTGAGGATTATGTGAAAATTTTTTATTTTTAGTGGGGGATAAAGTAGGGAATATATGAGAATTTTTAATTTCTAATGAAGACAAATTGTAAAAATTATTAAATTTTTGAGATAAAACTAAAAGAACACAAAATTTGAGTGGGGACTCTAGTTCCCACTAGCACCCCTTAAATCTGCCCCTATATGTTATATATATTTTTCACAAGTAGTTTGTCGAGTCCATTTTAATGACTTAAAATGCAAAAATCATATTTGATTAGAAGGTTCTTGATAATGATATTAGATGATTATGTATTGGAGGCTCATCTTAATTGCTTGTCCTGTGTTGTGTAACGTATACTCATTGTTGAAAGGCTTTCCCTTAAATAAAAAATAAATAAATAAAGTAAAAAAAGTTATGAGGAAGCGCAGATCATGACCATATTTAGTATTATAATTTGTTCATCTTCTAATATGATCAGAGAGATAATAAAAATATTTAAAAAGTATAAACTTAGTCGGGATGTCCATATTAATTCCTATCATCTTCATTTATTTAAAGAAAAATACGATTCAAGATGAAATATTACAATGTAAATATACATTATCATGACAAGGTCACAATAATAATATTGTAGGTTGTTTCATTTCCTTCGAAAATGGATGCAGATATATTGCTCGTTTTCTCTTCAAGGGAATCCACCCCACCTCCAGCTCCTCCACCATACCCTCCACCACCACGACCAAGTTCAACGCCACCACCATTATTGAACCCTCCACCTGTTCGTTTCGAAAACCAGTTTTTAAAAATTTAGCTTAAGCATGGTATGGATCAAATCGCACATATAAAAATTTTTCTCAAAAATTTTTCCGACGACAATACTTATATTAATTTAATAAAATAAATTAAGAAGAAAATTTAGAGAATGACCGTTGTCCAATTAGGTCGAAATTCTTGAACTCCTTCAAGAATCTTCTTGAGTACTCCAAATCCTTCGGAAACACCAATTTTCTTGAGAACTTCAAATCCTTCGAAACACCAACGATTCTTTCTCAGCGTTCTCCAGATCACGCTGAATAGAAAACGAGTGGGCATTTCTGAATTTGGGTTTGATCACACACTTGGAATTTTGATTCACTTTGCGTTCTCAACTCATAAGACAAAGTGAAGGAGAAGAGAAGAGGAAACTCTCTGAAGAAAAAATTTTACGTATATTTTTTTTTTCCTATCAAAAAAGAATTAAATATATCTTCCCCTTTTTTAAATACATCAAATGTACCCTCTTTTTAATATTACAGAGAAATAACTGACACTCCTCTTTTTTTTAATTAATTAATTAATTAATTCAACTTATCTCCTTGTGGAATAGCATGCACGCCCACTATCTTCCTATAGTGGGCATGTATTAAGGAGATGGGAGAGAGAAAATCTCTCTCCCATCGTATAATCAATTATCTTTTTTTTTTTAAATTTTATTTTGAACTATTCAAAATAAAATAACCGATATTTTCCCTTATACATATATCAAAATTCAAAATTCAAGATTCAAAATTCCACATACACTCTGTAGATATTATGTGAACCATCCTGTAGTGTACAACTACGATGTGGTCCTTACCACACTGTATAATCTTAAATTTAAAACTATTTTAAATTCATTTTAAATAATCATATTATTTAAAATACAAATTAATCTAATTAATTTGTTGTGTGAATATTAATATAGAATTCTCAATTCTAAATTAATAAATTAACTCAAGATAAAACAATGTTCACGTGATTTAATGGAGCCGTTGAGAGGAACTATGGACTTTATAATTTTAAGCTCCAATAATTTTGAAAATTAATTAACACCTTAATTAAAATATCAAAATTATTAATTCTAAATTATTCCACTAAAAATTTGGAATTGCATTCTTAAAATTATAAAACTAATTATAGTCAAAGAATTTGAATTGCCCATTAATATAGTCACTATATATAAATCAATCCTCTATCAACGGTTCATAATTAAAGCTAGGTATTTTCCGTTAACCTCTTTAATTATATCTTTCTCCTTAAGTACCATTGATTCTCTAGTGAATAATATATTTATGATCTAATCATAAATTGAGCATTCTTATTATTCAAGTCCCGAATCAACACTTAAGGGAACCGTCCATCTAACTTCTTTACGAAGGAATGGATTTCATCTTGTATATTAATATTCCCGGCTACTTATTATATTATATTTCGAATATACCAAGAATTTAACACTATTCATTTGTGTCATTACTCAATACGTCAAAAAATATGATACAATAAATAGGAGTCTATTAATTACTCAGAATTAAGATCGATTCATATATGACCATCATTGATTAATTTTGAATGCTCTATATGACAACGGAAATTATTAGAGATTCATAATTAATCGTGTTCCAGTCCTATATAATCAAATTATATAAAGCACTTTCATTTAAATAATCTCATTATTAACTATCCGGATAAGATCATTTCATTCAGAATGTAATAAACCGCACTAGTAATTTTAAATTAAAGATCCCAACTTTAATTTTTAATTATGGACAAATTTAGATTATTTTACTTTAAATATTATCCTCCTGTATATAACACTTATGTATAATATTTAAAGTTACATTTAAATAATCTAGGGTTTTCGATATTTATAAAGCATCTAAACATGCATGCAAAAATAATATTGAAAAAATCCTCAAATTAAATTAGTAAAATAATACATCTCATTTATTTACGGGCACATATCCCAACACCACCGCCACCCCCACCAAATCCACCGCCACCACAAGCACCTCCAAATCTAGCTCCACCTCCAAATTAGCCTTCACCAGCTCCACCACCAAACCCCTCCAATCCAGCGCCGCCTTAATCGTCGCCTCCACCTAACCCTCCACCACCTCCAAAACCTCCGCCACCGCCACCTTCAAATCCAGGGCGGTGAAACAATGATTTCTCATTCTCAAAGGAACCCTTTTCTGTTTCAAACTTCCTTCCCTTAATATTGGTGCAAATTAAAGCTCCAATTACTAGCGCAAAAAGAAGAACCCTTGAAGTCATCTTCGGAAAGTATTTATGTGTTTGTGATTGCTTAAAATGACTTAAATTTTGATGTGATGTGATTGTAATGAGAAAAAGCGATATATTTATATATGGATAGAGATATTTTGAGGCTAATAAGCTCAACGTACTTACGGTTGAGAAGCTTATAAACATTACATTATCTATAAAGTTAATGTAAGCTCAAATTCCCAACTGTCTGAGGAAAAATAAGTCAACCCTATAACTAGTGAGAAACATAAGTCAACTCTATATGTAGTGATCAAACAATAAACATGAATGTTTTATATATACCCCACCTCTTCCTGACCAATGGAAAATGAGACCGGTTCTCTCTATTTTTTTAAAAATATATTTTCAGTTCCACAGCTTTAAATTTGAGTGGAGTACTTCTTCCTTAAAAAGAAAAACAAATCCACTTTTTTCGTTTTTTTTTTTTTTTTTTGGTCATGGTTTTGAGCATCGCGTGTACATGCGCGTAATTGCATTCATCATTCTCTCTATTTAAGTTTATCTTTTTGATGAACAAAAAAATTAATTATCAAGGAAAAAAAAAAGTAAGAACAGGCTAATCCATAAAAGTACGTCTTAATTTGAAAGAAAAACTAACAAAACAATGATGGGACGACGGATTAGGAATCATTTGTCCAATTAACGGAAATTGTTTTCTGGATTTATTTTGCGCAAATTGTGGTGGAAACATAATTTAAATGGTACGTACTATTTAGGATTGTCAATTACTAAGAAAAAAATGGGGATATTCAGCACTGATAGTAGTGTATTTTAGTACATCATGAATCGTATATAATTAGAAAGTTGATGAAATTTAATAAACTACAGATATGTCTGGTGTTTAAAATTATAGACAAGATTGTTCAGCAAATATTTTTTTCACTTTCACTTTCATTTTTTTTTTAATGGGTTTTGCTGGAAGTACGTTTAATTAATAAGGCCGTCCTTAAAGGGGAGGTAGGAAACCCCCGTTGACTTTTTGCCTTTTGCTTCTTCATGCTTCATTAATACTTTAATATTGTCTTAAGTTTGTTGTTCTATTGACATTTGGCTTGACCATTTCTGGATTTTTTTTTTTCTTTTTTTGGGTATGATTCTATTTTTTTTTTATTTTATTTAATAACATTTAAGTGCCGGGTTTAGTGCGGGATGAGATAGAATTTAGAAGCGACCAACTCAATTGGAATGTTTTTTGTACCTCTTATATTAAATATCCTCTGATCAAAACTTCCGTATCAACAATAAATAAAATATGACACAATTATTAATATTTCTTTATTGACAATCCGAGTACAGAATAATTGCAAAATAAACGAAAATGACGAACATTTATTGAAATTTAGATATCAAACAGTACTAGAAATTGAGGCATGTGGATGGCTCATTTTCTCTTCAAGGGAATCCACCTCCAAGTCCACCCCCAGCACCACCTCCTCCACCAAAACCTCCACCAGCACCACCCCCAAGTCCACCCCCACCGCCGCCACCGAACCCTCCACCGCCACCCCCACCAAGTCCACCGCCACCACCGGCACCTCCTCCAAATCCAGCTCCACCTCCAAAGCCTCCACCAGCTCCACCACCAACTCCTCCGCCACCACCCCCGCCAAACCCTCCGCCGCCACCGCCCCCAAGCCCACCACCGGCTCCACCTCCAGCTCCACCACCAAATCCACCCCCAGCACCAGCACCGCCACCGCCGCCTAACCCTCCACCACCTCCAAAACCACTGCCGCCTCCACCGCCTAGCCCGCCGCCGCCACCGAATCCAGGGCGGCGGAAAAATGTTTTCTCATCCCCAAAAGAACCCTTTTCAGTCCCAAGCTTCCTTGCATTAATATTGGTGCAAACGAAAGCGCCAACCAGCACGAGAAGAAGAACCCTAGAACTCATCTTTGTCCTATAGTATATTTGAGTATGTGATGCTAGTGTAATGAGAAACGGGCATATATATATATACATATATATATATATAGATCTCAAGGGCAATAGTATTCATGCACGGTTGAGCAGCTCATAAATATGATATCATCTCCTCATCTATAAAGATATACAAACCGCGTCGGAACTACTGTGTTAATAATTAAATCTCAAATTCCCAACCGTCTGTGGAAAAAGAACGCTACCAGAGTGGACTTGGCCCTCTTGGGTCATCTGTACAAATTGGGTGCCCTACCTCTCTCTTTGACTAATGGAAAATGTGATCAGGGTTGCTCTTTTTTATAATGATTTTCAGGAGACTCCTGTTCCACAGCTTTAAATTTGAGTGGACTTTTCCATAAAAAGAAAAATAGAGTGTATGTATATTTATATATTGTTAGTTTACCGATTCTTTTAAAAGCTTAAACTATTAAGAATTAGATCAATAATAGTTTTCTATTTCAACGATTCCCCTTAGATGCAGGCCACCACAAATTATAAGAAGCTTAAAAGATGTTAAAAGTCCAACACGCAATACTAATAAAAGAATAATATAAAGAGTTCAATTACAGTGGTTCGAATTTAATACCTCCCACTCTAATACCATGTTAGTTTATCAATTCTTCCAAAAACTTAAGCCGTTTGAAATTGGGTTAATAATAGTTTTATGTTTCAATATATATTTTGCATGGTTTTGAGCTTCGTCCATCACATGCATCTTTGCACGTTGCTCTCTCTCTTTCTTTCACATCTTTAGGATTATTTCTCTAAGACTATTTCGTAAAAGTTTTGACAATTTAACAAAATTCACTTGCTTGTAGGATTATTGGCTATCCTTGAGAGTTATCATGAGAAGGGGAGTTTGCTTTTTAAGGGGGTTTAGCTTAAGAAAAAGAAAAAAAAAAAAAAATCCTTGGTCGCCTTTAATAGAAGGTCCTTTTTTTTTGGTGGGGGGGGGGGGGGGGGGATGTTAATTTAAGCAACAAAAAAGAAACAAAAAAAAAAAAAAAAACTGTGCTAGTCTTGAATAAAATGTCTTGTGTGAGTCGTTATGCATGAAAACCATTGAAAAAAAAAAAAAAAAAAAAAACCTCGGTTTTCAATTGGGTTCTTTAAAACAAAATTTGAAATTTAAATGGATGTCAAGATTTTTAATTAGTCACTAAATTACCTTTTCTTTTTTTTTTTTTGAAAGATAATCAAACTTATTAACCAAAAAAAAAAAGTTGTGAACAAGTCTAATCCATAAAAATCTAGATGAAAAAACAAACAAACTTACAAAATAATGATAGAGATGGATAATATATTGGCTCGGATTCGTTCTTTTTAAAGGACATTTTTCCATTAATGGGAACTATATATGAGTTTATGACCACGGAAGTAATCTGTATTTTGAGGTGCAAAAAAATTTGAAGAAACTCTATCCAACGGCATCGTACGATAATTGTTTGGAACCATTTTCATGGAAATATTACAATAGAATGCTCTTTGAGAAAGTTGGTTTTGAATTGCGTTTGTGTCGTCGCTTTTGCATGATCAACGAGGAATCGAAGGAACAGTGTCCCTTCCTCCGGTGCAGTTTTACGGAATTATTAGGTGCAAAATTAGCGAAAACCTTTGGTTGTACAATAAACTTGAATGGGACAATTCAATATTTTATAAAAGCTTTTTCCACCAGTACACAATGAACTTATCACATTGTTGTAACTTGCATTCTGAACTTTCAATTTTGACAATTTACATCATAAATTTACAAATTTGTAACAATATACCCCTCATTGATAACAATGTTAATCTTTTGAAGATTGATCTGTGATTTGTAATTAAGTTATTTATTAATGACATGAACTATCTATTTTTACCCATATTTATTAGACTAAAATCTTTAACTAAGTATTAACAAAGTAGAAAACTTTCAATTAACTTTGTAATTACATATATAAATTTGGGTTAATATTGATTCAAATTAATGACCTTTTATACTCTTAGTTAGCAATCTATGCATAAGCCAAGTGTCAATTTCATTTTTAAAAAATCTACATTGTAATCAATGAGGGATAAATAGCTACAAAGTGCAGGATGCAAACTGTTAAAATTAAAAGTTTAAGGTGTAAATTGTAACTTGCGATAAGTCCAAGGTGTAACTATGCAAAAAAGCCGTTTATAGATGATTCTATCAGAAAACATTTTGGATATCCAAACATCTAAATTCAGCTATTATTTCTACTATAAAAAATTATAATAATTATTATTATTTACTCAAGGACGGGAGATTTGAACTCTACATCATGTAGCATAGTCAATATGAAACTCCTATTAGTATATTTGCATGCAACCACCATTATAGAAATGAAAAATGCTGATAATACCAACTCTAATCCCAATTTTTGTGCACCAACGTATATGGCATATGAGTTGTCATCGTTTTATGTGTAAGTATTTAAAATATTGTAACATCAATTGATTACATATACCAATAAAATATGATAATTGAATTGACACTCAAAAAGTTGAAATTAGAGTTAATCCCCCAAGCACTACTCTATAGAAATTAGAAAGTTAGATAGTGGAGTGAAATTTCTAATAATTATAAGTTTTTTTTTTTTTTGGGTGCTAAATCTACTAATTATAAGGTTGATGAAAAGAAACAATAGACATATCACATGTTTCAAACTATGGATTTACACCTTAAAGATTACAGATTGGGTTCGTAAAGATTCTTTCAAAGACCAGGTTGTTCATAAAACCATGAATGGTAGCTTTACTTGTGGTTCCATCTTTATTTTTCGGTCCTCATATTGTGTACCTATACCCATACACATTGACCAATCTTTATTCTTTAGTTAACATTTCTTCATTATTGAAAAAAGGCTATTTGCCTCTGTATCCCTTTAGTTAGCGTTATATTCTCTTACTTTAATCCAAATAAAATAGAAGATTTTGAAACATGAAACTGACAAAATCAACCTTAAGATGTTTTAAATTCCATGATCTAAAATAAGATTGAACCTACAATTCAGAGATGAAAATGAAATGAACCTCTAACTTAATGATAGTGAGAGTTCCTTTCAAGGCTATATATATATATAGAGGGGCGGAGTCAGAAATATATTTCAAAGGGGACATATACCAAAAAAAAAAAATTTAAGACAAAATAAATATTAATAGGGCTATATGAGAATTTTTAATTTTAGTGGTTTTATATGATAATTTTTAATTTTTGTGGGGTCAAAGTAGTAAAATTATAAAACTTTTTTATAGGATTAATTTTAGCGAGGATTATATGAAAATTTTTTATTTTTAGTGGAGGTAAAGTAAGGAATGTATGAGAATTTTTAATTTCTAGTGATGACAAATTGTAAAAATTATAAAATTTTTGGGATAAAACTAGAAGAACAAAAAATTTGAGTGGGGGCTCTAGCCCCCGCTAGCACCCCTTAAATCCGCCCCTATGTGTGTGTGTGTGTGTGTGTGTGTGTGTGTATTCACAAGCAGTTTGTCGAATCCATTTTGATGTGTTAGAAAGCAAATATCATATTTGATTAGAAGGTTCGTGGTAATGATATTAGATGATTATGTATTGGTGGCTCATCTTAATTGCTTGGTCCTGTGTTGTGTGACGTATACACATTGTTGAAAGGCTTTCCCCTCTGAAAAAAAAAAAAAAAAAAAACAGAGGGAGAGAGAGAGCTATGACGAAACGCAGATCATGACCATATTTAGTATTATAATTTCTGCATCTTCCAATATGATTAGAGAGATAATAAAGATATTTAAGAGGTGCCAACCTAGTTGAAATTTTTGATTCGCATAATTTAAAGAAAAATACGAGTCAAGATGAAATATTGCTATGAAAATGTACATTATCATGACAAGTTCACAATAATAATATTGTAGGTTGTTTCATTTTCCTTTGGAAATGGATGCAGATATAGAGCTCGTTTTCTCTTCAAGGAATCCGCTCCCCCCCCCCCCCCCCCACCTCCAGCTCCACCACCATACCCTCCACCACCACGACCAAGTCCAACGCCACCACCGCTACCGAACCCTCCACCGCCACCGAACCCTCCACCACCACCCCCAACAAGTCCACCACCACCACCAGCACCTCCTCCAAATCCAGCTCCACTTCCAAATTAGTCTTCACCAGCTCCAACACCAAACCCTCCTCCAATCCCACCACCGCCACCTTAATCGTTGCCTCCACCTAACCCTCCACCACCTCCAAAACCTCCGCCACCGCCACCTCCAAATCCAGGGCAGCGAAACAATGATTTCTCATTCTCAAAAGAACCCTCTTCTGTTCCAAACTTCCTTCCCTTAATATTGGTGCAAATTAAAGCTCCAATTACTAGCACAAAAAGAAGAACCCTAGAAGTCAAATTCGGCAAGTATTTATGTGTTTGTGATTGCTTAAAATGACTTAAATTTGGATGTGATGTGATTGTAATGAGAAAAAGGGATATATTTATATATAGATAGAGATATTTTAAGGCTAATAAGCTCAACGTACTTACGGTTGAGAAGCTCATAAATATTACGTTATCTATAAAGTTAATGTAAGCTCAAATTCCCAACTGTCTGAGGAAAAAAAAGTCAACCCAATATCTAGTGAGAAAAAAAAGTCAACTCTATATGTAGTGATCAAACAATAAACATGGATGTTATATATATACCCCACCTCTTCCTGACCAATGGAAAATGAGACCGGTTCTCTCTATTTTTTTTAAAATATATTTTCAGTTCCACAGCTTTAAATTTGAGTGGACTTCTTCCTTAAAAAGAAAAACATATCCACTTTTTTTTTTTTTTGGCATGGTTTTGAGCATCGCGTGGACATGCATAATTGCGTTCATCATTATCTCTATTTAAGCTTATCTTTTTTATGAACAAAAAAATTAATTACCAAGGAAAAAAAAGAGTAAGAACAGGCTAATCCATAAAAGTACGCCTTGATTTGAAAGAAAAACTAACAAAACAATGATAGGGATGGATTAGGAATCATTTGTCCAATTAATGGATATTTTTAGATTCAAGAGGCCTATGAGTCAACTGTAATTTGGGGAAAACAAATTCGGAGAAATTCTATCCAGCCTCGTCGTTGGATAATAGTTTCGAAACTTTTTTCATGGGAAAATTCAAACGGAATGTTCTTCTAAGAAAGTTGGTTTAATATGTTAATTTCGTGTTGCCGCTTTTGCATGTAGGAATATTTTTTTCTGGATTTATTTTGCGCAAATTGTGGTGGAAACATAATTAAAATGGGACTATTCAGGATTGTCAATTAATTCTTTAACTAAGAAAAAAATTGGGATATTCAGCACTGATAGTAGTGTATTTTAGTATATCATGAATCGTATATAATTAGAAAGTTGATGAAAGTAAACAAACTACAGATATGTCTGGTGTTTAAAATTATAGACAAGATTGTTCATCAATATTTTTTTCACTTTCACTTTCAGTTATTTTTTTTCTTTTTTTCTTTTTTTCTCGGGTTTTGCTGGAAGTACGTTTAATTAATAAGGCCGTCCTTAAAGAGGAGGTAGGAAACCCAGTTGACTTTTGTCTTTTGCTTCTTCATGCTTCATTTATGCTTTAATATTGTCTTAAGTTTGTTGTTCTATTGACTTTTGGCTTGACCCTTTCTGGATCTTTTTTTTATTTTTTATTTAGTAACATTTAAGTGCCGGGGTTAGTGCGGAATGAGATAGAATTTAGAAGCGACCAACTTAATTGGAATGTTTTTTTCTACCTCTTATACTAAATATTCTCTGATCAAAACTTTCGCATTAAAAATAAATAAGGTATGACATAATTATTAATGTTTCTTTATTGACAATCCGAGTGGAGATTAATTGCAAAATGAACGAAAATGACAAACATTTATTGAAATTTAGAAATCAAACAGTACTAGAAATTAAGGCATGTGGATGGCTCATTTTCTCTTCAAGGGAATCCACCTCCAAGTCCACCCCCAGCACCTGCTCCTCCACCAAACCCTCCACCAGCACCACCTCCAAGTCCACCCCCACCGCCGCCACCGAACCCTCCACCGCCACCCCCACCAAGTCCACCTCCACCACCGGCACCTCCGCCAAATCCAGCTCCACCTCCAAAGCCTCCACCAGCTCCACCACCAACTCCTCCGCCACCACCCCCGCCAAACCCTCCACCACCACCACCCCCGAGCCCACCACCAGCTCCACCTCCAGCACCACCACCAAATCCACCCCCAGCACCAGCACCAGCACCAGCACCGCCACCGCCGCCTAACCCTCCACCACCACCAAAACCACCGCCGCCTCCACCACCTAGCCCGCCGCCGCCACCGAATCCAGGGCGGCGAAAAAATGTTTTCTCATCCCCAAACGAACCCTTTTCAGTCCCAAGCTTCCTTGCATTAATATTGGTGCAAATGAAAGCGCCAACTAGCACGAGAAGAAGAACCCTAGAAGTCATCTTTGTCCTAGTATATTTGTGTATGTGATGCTAGTGTAATGAGAAACGGGGCATATATATATATATATAGATTTCAAGGGTAATAATATTCACGCACGGTTGAGCAGCTCATAAATAGGATATCATCTCCTCATCTATAAAGATATACAAACCGTGTCGGAACTACTGTTTTAATAATGAAATCTCAAATTCCCAACTGTCCGTGGAAAAAGAACGCTACTTGAGTGGACTTGGCCCTCTTGGGTCATCAGTACAAATTGGGTGCCCTACCTCTCTCTTTGACCAATGGAAAATGTGATCAGGGTTGCTCTTTTTTATAATGATTTTCAGGAGACTCCTATTCCACAGCTTTAAATTTGGGTGGACTTTTCCATAAAAATAAAAAATGAGTGTGTGTATATTTATATATTGTTAGTTTACCGATTCTTAAAACTTAAGCTGTTAGGAGTTGAGTCAGCACTAGTTTTATATTTCAACACTCTCCTTTACATGCAGTCCAACACAAATTATAAGAAATCTAAAACATATTAAAGGCCCAACACGCAATGATAACAAAGGAGTTATATAAATAGTTCAATTACAGGGGTTCGAATTCATGACCTCCCACTTTAATACCATGTTAGTTTACCAATTTTTCCAAAAGCTTACGCTGTTAGGAGTTTGGTCAATAATAATTTTATATTTCAATATATACTTTGCATGGTTTTGAGCTTCGTCCATCACATGCATCTTTGCACGTTTTTAGGATTATTTTTTTAAGACTATTTCGTAAAAGTTTTGGCAATTTAACAAAATTCACTTGCTTGTAGGATTATTGGCTATCCTTGAGAGTTATGATGAGAAGGGGAGTTTGTTTATAAGGGGGTTTAACTTAAGAAAAAAGAGAAAAGAAAAAAGAAAACAATACCTTGGTCGCCTTTAACAGAAGGTCATGGAGGGGGTTAATTTAAGCCAAAAAAAAAAAAAAAAAAAACTTTGGTTGCCTTGAATAACATGTCATGTGTGAGTCATCATGCAAGAAAACCATTGAAAAAAAAAAGACAAACAAACCAGTTTCAATTGGGTTCATTAAAACAAAATTTGAAATTTAAACGGATGTCAAGATTTTTAATTAGTAACTAATTGACTGAACACGAAAAATTCAGGGGGACAAACGTACAAATAAGCCTTTTTTTTTTTCTTTTTTAAAGAAAGATAAGCAAACTTATTAACAAAAAAAAAAAAGGTTGTGAACGGGCCTAATCCATAAAAATCTAGATGGAAAAACAAACAAACTTACAAAATAATGATAGAGATGGACAATATATTGGCTCGGATTCGTTCTTTTAAAGGACATTTTTCCATTAAAGGGAACTATATGAGTTTATGACCACCGAAGTAATCTGTATTTTGGGGTGCAAAAAATTTTGAAGAAACTCTATCCAACGGCATCGTAAGATAATTGTTTGGAACCATTTTCATGGAAAAATTCCAATCGAATGCTCTTTTGAGAAAGTTGGTTTTGAATTGCCTTTGTGTCGTCGTTTTTGCATGATCAACGAGGAATCGAAGGAACAGTACCCCCTCCTCCGGTGCAGTTTTTCAGAATTCTTTGGTGCAAAATTAGAGGAAACTTTTGGTTGTAAAATAAACTTGAATGGGACTATTCAAGATTTTATAAAGGCTTTTTTCCACCGGTATACCATGAACTTTTCGCATTGTTGTAAATTGCACTCTAAACTTTCAATTTTGACAAGTTACACCATGAATTTATAAATTTGAAATAATTTACCCCTCATTGATATGATAGTTTTTTTTTTTTTTAAATTGATATGCGATTTGTATATAAGTTGTTTACTAATGACATAATGACCATTTCTATCTATTTTTACCCATTTATTTATACTAAAATCTTTAATTAAGTATTAAAGAAGTAGAAAACTTTCAATTAACTTTGTAATTCTAAATATAAATTGGGTTAATATTGATTCAAATTAATGACCTTTTAGACTCTTAATTAACAATCTATACATAAGTCAAGTGTCAATTTCATTAAAAAAAGAAATCAACATAATAATCAACTATGGGAAAATTGCTCCAAAGTACATGCAAATTGTCAAAATTAAAAATTTAAGGTATAAGTTGTAACTTGCAATAAATCCAAGGTGTACCTGTGCAAAAAATCCTTTTATAAATGATTCTATAAAAAACCAATTTGGGTATCCAACATCTAAATTTCGGCTATTATTTCTACTATAAACAATTATAATAATAATAATTATTATTTATTCAAGGACGGGAGATTTGAACTCTACGTCTTGTAGTATAGTCAATATGATATTCTTATTAGTATATACGCATGCAAACAACCATTATAGAAATGAAAAATGTTAATAACATCAACTCTAATATCAATTTTGAGTATCAACATATGTGACATACGAGTTGTCATTATTTTATTAATAAGTGTTTAAAGTATTGCCACATCAATTGATTGCATCAACTAATAAATTATGACAAGTAAGTTGGTACTCAAAAAATTAGGATTAAAATTGGTATCCTAACACTACTTAATTGAAATTAGAAAGTTAGACCTTCATGCACAGGGGAGTGAAATTTCTACTAATTATAAGTTTTATTGCATGTGCTAAACGTTACATGACAATAATTTCTTGAAATTTAGTAATCAAACAGTTTTAGAACATTGAAAACAATCCTAACATCCTTCGGAAATTAAGGCATGCAGATAGCTCATTTTCTCTTCAAGGGAATCCACCTCCAAGTCCGCCCCCAGCACCAGCTCCTCCACCAAACCCTCCACCAGAGCCTCCACCAGCACCACCGCCAAGTCCACCCCCACCGCCGCCACCGAACCCTCCACCACCACCCCCACCAAGTCCACTGCCACCACCGGCACCTCCTCCAAATCCAGCTCCACCGCCAGAGCCTCCACCAGCTCCACCACCAACTCCTCCGCCACCACCCCCGCCAAACCCTCCACCGCCACCCACCGCCCCCGAGCCCACCACCGGCTCCACCTCCAGCTCCACCACCAAATCCACCCCCAGCACTAGCACCGCCGCCGCCGCCGCCGCCTAACCCTCCACCACCTCCAAAACCACTGCCGCCTCCACCGCCTAGCCCGCCGCCGCCACCGAATCCCGGGCGGCGGAAAAATGTTTTCTCATCCCCAAAAGAATCCTTTTCATTCCCAAGCTTCCTTGCATTAATATTGGTGCAAATGAAAGCACCAATTACTAGCACAACAAGAACAACCCTAGAAGTCATCTTTGGCAAGTGCATATAGTTGTGATGTGAGTGCAATGAGAAATGGTGTATATATATAGAGATATTAAGGCTAAGATCCGACATTATATATAATATACATATATATTTACAGCTGAGAAGTTCATAAATATTATATTATTGCCTCATCTATAAAGGTACATAAACCGCGTCGGAACTACTGAGAGAGTTAATGAAATCTTAAATTTCCCAACTGTTCTGTTGAAAAAGAAGGCCACTACAAAATCAGCTGTCCAAATTGGATACTCAACCTGTTTCTAACTAATGTAAAATGTGATCTGGGTTACTCTTTTTTCATAATGACTCTCAGAAGACTCCTATTCCACAACATTAAATTTGAGTGGACTTTTTCCACACAAAAAATAAAAATAAAAAAGTAAATAATTTTTGAGTTTACCTTCTTTTTTTTTTTTTTTTTTGCATGGTTTTGAGCTTCGTCCATCACATGCTCTCGGCATGTTGCGCTCTCTGCCTCCCTTATCTTCACATAAATAATTTTTTTACGTTTTTTTTTTTTTTTTTGGTATGTATGTATATATGTATGTCCACTGAATTTCTTGTATTTGGAATAACTGTGCTTAAACTAAAATCTTGATAATTGAACAAAACTCCTTTCCTTGCAGGACTAATAAATTTTGGATTTATCATTGGGATAGCACTGAAGCCAAGCATATATATATATATATATATATATATATATCAATAACGATGTACAACAAATTTTTAACAAATACTTATATATACATTTAGTCCATTCGTTTCACAGTCTTGTCAACATGGGTAATTAATAAGAATTGTACAAGAAGTTGGTGATTTCTGGGTGGGAGAAGCGGATTTTCAACCTGGGGTTACTACGGCAATTACAGTAGAATCGATCTTACATATACGTGTAATTTACAAAAACTAAAGGGTAAATTTTTGTTAATTAGGGCTATTTAACTTTTAATGGGGAAGATTATAAAAACCACAAAAAATTGTAAGTTAGAACCAAAAGAAAAAAAAAATTCAGTGAGCTGTAGCCCCCACTCAGTTCTTAATAAATTTGCCACTGATCGAAGGATGGAGTTTTGTTTATATGAAATCTAATCATACAAAAAAAAAAAAAAAAAAATCTCGGTTGGCCTCATTATATAAAACTAAAAGATCATATAAAAATAATTAGAAAAAATAAAGTTTCAGTTTGCTTTTCTATGCTTTCTTTTGGCATCTACGTGCGCTTTTTTTTTTTTTTTTTTTTTTTTTTTTGGACGCCTGCATGTGCATTTTTTACTTTTATTTGGCTCTTTATAGTACTTATTTTTCTTTCTTTTTACTAATACCGGGAAGTGCAAATGATAAAGGTGCTAAATGGGTGTCGAGTAAATTGAAACGTATTGATGCATTCATTTTACCATGATTCAAAAAGAAAACATACCAATTAGCCTTCTTTGAAAAAAAAAAAAAAAAAAAAAAAAAAAAAGAAGGCATGGACAGGTCTACTAAACTGCACAAAAATCTAGACTAAAGAACAAAGTAACAAGATTGTGATAGGGACGGATTGGCTTGGATTCATTCTTCCAATGGGCATTTTTTCAATTAAAGAGGACTATCATTGAGATCACGGGAGTCATCTGAATTTTAAGGTAAAAAAAATTTGAACAAACTCTAACCAATTTCTTGTCGTTCGATAATGTTTTGAAAACCTTTCCATGGGAAAATTCCAGCAGAACGCTCTCTTAATAAGAAAGTTCGTTTTGTCATTTTGATATATATATATATATATATATATTTGTGTTGTCGCTTTTTGCATGATTAATGAGGAATCTGAGGAAGCACCTCTTCCTTCAGTGCAGTTTTTCGGGTTTTATTCACTTGATGCTGCAAATTAAACGAGATGGTTCAAAACGACATGTCGTTTTCCATTTGAGAGCCCTTTTTTTCTTTTTTTTTTCTTTTTTTTTTTAGACGGGACGATAGTAAAAAGTCTTCATTTGAGCCACTGCTTTTTTGGTGATAGTGAGCCTTTCCTTTTTTTTTTTCATGGTTTTTATGTTCTTTTCCAATGTCGCTTTTAGAGACCAACTAGTGTGTGTAATAATACCAAAATTGTTATCTAATATGGCATCTCATTTATCTACTTAGAAAGTTGATGACAAAGATATTTATAAGATGATTATATTTGTGGTCAATTTTAAAATAAGTAAAGTTTAAGAAATTAGAAAAACATTTATTCATTATTGATAATCCAATGACAGATGAATTACAACATAAACGAACATGACAAACATTTCTTGAAATTTAGAAATCAAAGAGTACTAGAAATTAAAATTGAACAATAATAGATGGTTTTGGTTCTTTTTCCTCCGGAAATTAAGGCATGCAGATATGCGAGAGCTCATTATTTCACCTCAAGGGAATCCACCTCCAAGTCCACCCCCAGCGCCAGCTCCTCCCCAAACCCTCCACCAGTACGACCCCCAAGTCCACCCCCACCACCGCCACCGCCACCGCCACCAAGTCCACTACCGGCACCTCCTCCAAATCCAGCTCCACCTCCAACTCCATTACCACCGCCGCCAAACCCTCCACCGCCAACATATCCACCCCCAGCACCAGCACCAGCACCGCCACCTCCTCCAAGCCCACCACCGGCTCCACCTCCAGCACCGCCAACAAATCCACCCCCAGCACCAGCACCGCCACCTCCTCCAAGCCCACCACCGGCTCCACCTCCAGCACCGCCACCAACTCCAACCCCAGCACCAGCACCGCCGCCGCTGCCTAACCCATCGCCACCTCCAAAACCACCACCTCCTACACCACCTAGCCCGCCTCCACCGCCGAATCCAGTTTTCTCATCCTCAAAGGAACCCTTTTCAGTCCCAAGCTTCCTCGCATTATTGGTCCAAATGAGAGCACCAATTACTAGCACAATAAGAAAAACCCTAGAAGTCATCTTTGGCCTAATATATTGGTGTATCTATATGATAACTAAAGATGACTTCTGTTGTGATGTGATTGTGATGAGAAAAGAGGTATATATAGAGATTTTTAAGGTCAAGATCAGATTGAATATATGTTGAGAAGGTTATAAATTTAGTACATTATTGCCTCAACTATGAAGTTATTAAATGCAATCTCAAATTCTCAACTGTACGAGGAAAAAAGAAGTCCACTAGGGTAGAGATCACAAAAATAAGGATACCCTACTTCTTTAATTTCTGACAAATGGAAAATGTGATTCGGAATGCTCTTTTCATTATTAGTTTCAGGAGACTCCTATTCCACAGCTATAAATTTGATGAGTGGACTTTTTCCTTAAAGAACAATTTAAGGTGATGTTTGGTTCACCATCTCATTTCAAATTAAAATGTACTTTTTCATCTCAGTTTTTGTCTTTTTCTGAAAAAGTTTTTTGTCTTTTTTTAAAAAATTTTTTATCTTTTCTGAAAAGTCAATAAAAATTACTATTGAAACTTAAAATTTCCAAATCAAACTCATTCACCAAATGAATCATAAGTTTACTTTTCTTTTCCTCTCTTTATATAATAATACTAGTGCTAGCATGTGCAGATTATGAATGTTTGAACAAAAAATTTTGATAAATCAAATGAAAAAAATAGTAATGAGATATTATATTATTATTTTATATATCCAATCAAATATTTTTTATCGCCACAGTCACATGTCACTCTTTTAGTCCTTTGGTTTCATTTTATTTTTGGCTTGGTTATTTCCTTTTTTCCTTGGTTATTTCCTTTTTGGTTCACTTTTCAATAGTGTAAGTAATGATGAAAAAAGATGGTGTCAAAAAAGAAAGGGATTAAAAATGTTTTTAGTTGGATTAGTTAAAAGTGAACTAATTTTTTCTAAGGTAGTGACAAGTGTCAAAGAAAAAAAGGAATTGCAAATGTTTTTAGTTGGATTGGTTTCTAAAGTGGTGACAAGTATTGAAAAGAGAAAGGGGTTAAAAATGTTTTTAGTTAGATTAGTTCTTTTATATATAAATAATATAATATATATATATATATATATTACGATAACATATATTTATATATATAGTGTGTGTAGTTATTGCATGTTATTGGACCCCGTCAACGGGATTGACATCTCTGCCTCTAATCTCTCTCTGCATGATCACATCTTTAATATTTAGGATCATTATGTTTGAGTAAACGTTAATTTTGGCTGGCAAAATTATGTCAATATAATTTTTTTTGTTATATTAATCCCTTTTTAATCTTTAAGTATTTTCTCTCAAATCATTTTCTTCTCATTAAAAAGGACTAATATATGAAAGTAGATGGACTCTTATTATTTGTAACTTCCTACAAATGGAAAAGCTGATATATTAGTGAGATTATTGTCTTATTATTGTCTCTTCTTTGACACCAAACAGGTCTTACAATTGTAATTTTTTGTTCAGTAATAACTAATTGATTTACATAATATGATTTTAATTAATGTAGATAACAATGTATCATAAAAATGGTTACATTTAAATTAACTGGTGGTTGCCATGTTAACGTTGAAAAAAGAAATTATAAAATGTCATTTTATAAAGATGTTTCTATCCGAACAGTACTACGTTTATATATATATATATATATATATATATTCGTATTAACATGTATATTGATCATTTGTATGTATATCTACCCTGGTACTGGTATGAGTTAACTGAACAGATGAACAGTTCTGCGCCGCCAACTAGCTCAATACATCACATTTATTTCTGTGACAACATATTGATATCTTCAGCATGATAAAAACTCATCTATATATAAATATGTGTGTGTGTGTGTGTGTGTGTGTGTGTGTGTCGATCTACACCATGAAAACTTATATACATTGTCTAACTATATATGTATATATTGATGAGTACCATATATGTGACCATTCAATGAGTTTTGTATATTGAGCAATGTCCAGCTCAGGGAAATGCATATTTCATGTGCAAAGCAGTCATGTAAACATAGTATATATCCATGAATTCTCTCTCTCAGGGAAATGCACATTTCATGTGAAAAGCAGTCATGTAAACATAGTATATATCCATGAAGTCTCTCTCTCTCTCTCTCTCTCTCTCTCTCTCTCTCTCTCTCTCTCTCTCTCTCTCTCTCTCTCCTCTCTCTCTCTCTCTCTCTCTCTCTCTCTCTCTCTCTCTCTCTCTCTCTCTCTCTCTCTCTCTCTCTCTCTCTCTCTCTCTCTCTCTCTCTCTCTCTCTCATGGAATTAGTGAAATGTAGGGGTGACCTTTCTACAAACTCTTGGAACTCATTAAGGGTGCATTTCAATATCCGGACCTATATAATTTAGTTTAAACTAAATTATAGAGTTAAGAATTTACCTTTACGAAATCTAAACCACACCTCTTTTTTTTTCCCCTACCTTTCAAACATTTTTTTTTTCTTTTTAAAATTATGGATAAAAGATGCGAACTATATACCTTTCGGTAGAGTTAAGTGTAAAAGTATAATTAGAATATTCTTACAACCACTTTCAAACACCTAATTGAATTCACAATTTTAGTTGAAACCAAAAGGTTCCAAACCACCAAATTTAATTATGGCTGAATTACACCGGTAGCCACTGAAATTTTTTAAATTTTTTAATTTGCATCATGAACTTTTAAATATGTAGTAATCTACCTCAATTAATAATAATACAATATTAGGACAGCGAGAGTTCCATCCAAGGCTTTTTTTTTTTTTTTTTTAACCATGTCGTTTCGGAGCCAAAATAGAATATGATTAAAAAAACTACAAAAAAAAATTCATTCTGATTGGAAGATTCACCATATTGATATTAGATAAGTACGAGTTTAATACCCGTGCGCTGCACGGGAAATGAAGAAAAAAATAAATAAATAAACTAAATATTATATGATAAAAACAGTTGGTTAAGATAAATATTATAATTATAATCAATATAATTTTTCTCAAGATCTCTCCCAACAATGAAGATGCAAAATCAAAATAACAATAGAACTAACAATAATAAAAAATGAAAACATAAGCAAAAAAGAAAAAAAAAATCTTCTGTAGTTATACTCATTTAAAGAAAAATAAAACAGAAAACAAAAAAAAAATCTTCAAACTCAAAAGAATCAGAAAAAACTAACCCTAACAAAAACATTATAATAAAATAAAATATATAACTCATTTTCTTCTTTTTTTACTGTTTTAAAAAAAATAAAAAAATTTTTTATCAGGTTATATATATGCAAAAACTAAAAAAAAAATTATTTTTAAAATATAAAACAAAACAAACAAAAAAGAAAAAAAATTGCATGCAGAATCCTTAAAAAAAATGGGCCTTTAAAAAATAGAACAAAAGAAACAAAAAAGATACACAAAAAAAAAATCTGAAATAAAGATAAAAAATTTAAAGTAAAAAATTGTTTAAAAATCAAAAAAAGACAAAGTGAGCAAAAACACAATACAACAATAGATCATAATCTAATGTCTAAAATTTCACGAAAAAAAAAGGCAAAATATGTGATAACAAAACTGTCATTCCACTGTAGATAAGCCAAAATCAGTACATAGGATATGGGCAAAATTGACAGTTTAATATAAGAAAAGCAGCTACTGTGCATTACTGTAAGAAAAAAGAACCGTACAACAAAAGTAACAAAAATAAAAACAAAAACAAAACAAAAATCACTGTTTATTAAACAATGAAATATTACATTTTTTTACTGTAGCAAAGCAGCAAAAATTAAAAAAAAAAAAACTTTAGCAAAGCAATAAAAGTTTAAAAAAAAAACTATTTATTAAACAATAAAGCAAAACAGCAAAAGTAAAAAAAAAAAACGTAACAAAGCACCAAAAGTTAAAAAAAAAAAAAAACAACAATAACAAAAGTAAAAAAAAATACAACAACAACAAAAGTAAAAAAAAGGAAAAAAAAAACATCAGCAAACGTTAAAAAAAAAAGTAAAAAAAAAAAAAACAACAACAACAACAACAAAAAGAAAAAGAAAAAAAAACAGCAAATGTAAAAAAAATAAAAATAAAAATAAAAATAAAAACCGAAAGCAACAGCAAAGAAAAGAAAAAAAAACTGTTCAATGAATAGTGAATGAATAGTAATTCACTGTTCATGAACAGTGTGACACGCGGGGGACAGTGGCAGAGCAGCCCCAGTAGGGATAAAATGGGTAGTTCACTGTTCGGGCCCAAAAAGAAGAAGAAAATAGAAGGACAATGAATAGTGAATGAACAGTAATTCACTGTTCATGAACAGTGTGACATGCGGGGGACAGTGGCAGAGCAGCCCCAGTAAGGGCAAAATGGGTAGTTCACTGTTCGGGCCCAAAAAGAAGAAGAAAACAGAAGGGCAAGAGCGTAATTTTACTGTGCAACACTGTTTCACTGTGCGGTACTATGCGTCACTGTAGACATACCGCCGAAAAGCAAAAAAAAAAAGCAAAAAACACTGTTTTTTAACAGTAAAAACACCCTCTCCTTTAGTATATGTATATAATGTGTCGGTGGTTCATTTTAATTGTTCCTTTCTATATCTATTCTTTTTAATGTATTATGCACACAAGAATCAGTAAATATATGAAGATATTTGGATTTGGTCGAAACTTTTTTAACACCTTTATTATTACTTACATCGTATGTACGCACACACATATATGTATTGATGAAAGGCTTTCCTTTAAAAAAAAAAAAAAAAATTACAAATTTCTTCATTGGCAATAAAATATTACACCATAAACGTATTGCGATCACGACAATCATTTCTTGAAAATTGAAATATGGAAATAAAGAGTAATACTAGCACAATCGAATAGTAGTAATATGAGAGCTTTTTTCTTTTTCTTTTTTTTTTTTTTCCTCGTGTGAAAATGGAGGCATGCAGATATAACATATCTCGTTCTATCTTCAAGGAAATCCACAACTCCAAGTCCATGCACCGCCAGCACCAGCTCCTCCACCAGCGCCGCCACCAAGTCGGCCGCCACCAAATCAACCGCCCCTGCCACCACCAACACCCAAAGCTCCATCAAGTCCACCACGTGCTCCAATTCCATATGCAACTCCAGCACCAAGTGCAGCTCCTCTCCACCACCTACACAGGCCGCCACCGTCCCTAAGCCCACCACCGGCTCAAACTCCAGCACCACCACCACGGCCTCAAAAACCATTGTTGTGGCCGCCACCTCCAAGTCCCTGGCTGCAAAACAATGTTTTCTGATCCTTAAAATTAGAACCCTTTTCAGTCCTAAGCTTCCTTCATGTTGCGGATGAATTAGCAACTCACGCAGTTCATATGACACAATCTGCGTAGTGGTTTATTGCTCGTCGTTTTGTGATGCAGCCGTGGCAACAGACTTGGCTGTACTACACTGCTATAGATTTCGCAAATAGTCATGTGATGAATTTGTGATTTTTTCAATGGGATTCTTTATTTGCTTTGTACTCAGCTAACCATAAATGGTAAACAAGTACTCTTTTTTCCCTCTAGGAATTTTCCCTTTGAGTTTTGTCTAAAGGGTTTTTAACGAGGCATATTTGTAGACTGTTATCAAGGAGAGAGTTTAAGTTTTATTCCATGAGATTGCCTTTTGACCTTTTATCTTTTACTAGGTTCATCAGTCTAGTCGTTTATTTGATTTGTAGTTTATTTGCCCTTTTCAGATTAACTCTTTTGTAATCTTTTCTTTTCTTTTTTTTAATAAAATAGAGCGATGAAAAAATGATGAGGATGCTAAAAGGATGCCGACCTAATTAGGATGTCTTGGTGCACTTACTGATTTCTGTCATCTCCATTCATTTAAAAATTAAAATTAAAATTAAAAAAAAAAGGTCCTAAGCTTTTTTGAATAGTTATTGGTGCAGATGAAAGCACCAACTGGTACAAGAAGAAGAACCTTATAATTCATCTTTGTCAATTACGTACAGATATGTTTGTGAAGAACAAAGTAACATAATTTGGACGTGATGTTAGTATAATAAGAGATGGGGTGTGTATGTACGTAAATTAAGATTTTAAGGCTAAGATCAAAGAGCATGTAGTTTTTTTTTTAAGTCTTTTTTTTAGGAAGTTCTTATAATATATCATCTAAACATATTTAAAAATAATTTTTGGACTCATATGAAGCAACTTCTAGAAAGAAGACCCAACATATCTTACTCTAAATGCCGAAAATATTTTATGACAATATGTTAATATCAAAACATGATTACTTTATAAGCTCCTAATACACCCATCCTATATTAGTGTTACTTGGAAGAGTGTTTATTACTTCAATAGGAATATGGTGTGGGAACAGTTTTCTGATTAGCATAAAACGATGTCGTGTAGATAAAAATCGAAAGACGAAAATGGTGTCATCAAGACTTAGGGGTGTTTGGTGCTGGTTTAAATTATAAATTACAATTCAATTTTTATTTTTTTCTGAAAAGTTAATCTCAGTTTTACTATCCACAGTTACTATTATAATATTATAACACAAACTTTAAAAGTTCGTAACTTTACATATAATACAAGTCCACATAAGTTGAATTTTTTTTTAATTGAATAAAATTTCGAGACGAACAAAATAAATTTTATATCAACATCTTTTTTCCCAAACACATTTAAAGTTTTTACACTTTTTATCCCTAGCAATTTAATTCAAACCTAAATTCCATAATCCAAACCTAACGCCAAACACATATCTCAAATTTTGTCATAAATAGAAATTTCTAGCTCATGATTTGCCCATGTTGTTTGTAATTTTCTGATTTAAAATTAAATTCCACTTTAATTTATGCTACAACATCATTTTTCCTTTTAAAGATTTTTTTTAAAACTAATAAATAAAAACTTACACTCCTCTCCAAAAAAAAAAAAAAAAAAAAAAAAAAAAAAAAAAAAAAAAAAAAAAAAACCTTACACGTACAAGTAATCATCAAATTGTTGATAATTTTAAAATCATTTAATTTTTTTTAAAACCAAATAAAAGTTAAAAAAAAATTAGAAAGAAAAGTAGATAAAGAAATTAGGAGGAAAAAAGAAGAATCAAATGTTGGCAATAATATTAAAACATAGGAATAAATTGAGTGTTATAAGGCATATTTGAGAGGGGGGGGGGGAACTTCTGAGTAGGGGCACATTTGGGAAAAATACTTTCGAATGGGGACAAATTACCAAATTATAAGAAAATATGAGTGTAAAATTTAGAATTCAAGAAATTGAGGGGGGCACGTGCCCCTCCTGGCCCTTACACAAATCTGTCCCTAACAGACACCAGCATTGCCCGGTCCACCGACACCGATACTGGCATTGTAGCCAATTTCAAACCATCTACCAAGCCCTTCAATACAACCGAGGCCGCCTTGGAGCTTCCTTGCATAATTATTGGTGCAAATTAAAGGACCAACGCGCACAAGAAGAAGAACCCTAGAAGTCATCTTTGGCAAGTACGTAGTTGTGTATGTGATTTATAGATCAAAATTACTTAATTTGTATGCGATGTGAATGTAACGAGAGGAGGTATATCTAGAGAGATTTTTTAAGCTAAGATCAGAGACCAAGTAAAGTTGAGAAGCTCATAAATTTTAAAATTATAGCCAATCTCTAAGGAAGGCCACAACAAATCACCTGCCTAAATCGGACACCAAACTTCTTTCTAACTAATGGAAAATATGATCATTCTTGCACTTTTTTAAGATGATTATGTGGGGACTTCTATTCTACAACAGTAAATTTAAGTGGACTTTCTCCATTAACGAAAAATGATTTTTTTTTTTTTTTTGCAAGGTTAATTTTGAGCCACGTTTGGTCCACTTATGAATCCATTAAGATTCCTCCTCCCGAATGTCATTGTGGTCGATCTGCCTTGAAAGATTATATATATGTTATTACTTGTGTGAATACCAAAAAAAAATTTTGAGCCACGTCTGCATCTCTGCATGTTGTGCTCTGTGTGTAAGATCATCTTTTTTGTTTCTGTTTATTCATGTATGCCCGTTGAACTTCTTGTATTTGGCAAATCTATGCCTAAGCTAAAAATATTGACAGTTGAACAAAACTCCTTAGCTTGTAGGACTGGTAATTATCATTGGAATTATCATCAGAGATGGAGTTTACAAAGGCAAATTTATTCTATATATGAAGAGCATATTAAATAAAGCTCCAAAACTCTAGTCCCCCAATTAGCGAAATGCATTTCAATGCCCAATCCGGACCTATATAATTCAATTTGATTTGTGTTATGATCTAATAAAAATTTTCTTTTTCCAAATCTGAATCACATCTTTTTTTTTTTTTTTTTAACTCTCTCAAACATCTATTTGAATTCAGAATTTGAGCTTGAACCAAAAAGTCTCCTTTCTAAATTAATTCATGTGCTGAACAACACCTGATTTATTTAATTATGAAACAATAAAACTATACAATGCAATGTCGGAGGAGGGAGAGCACCTTGTCTCGCTTGTAGCTGGTTGTTTGGATGCACATAGACAATTTAGAAATTTCGTTTGTTTGGTTAGTTAGTTTGAGTTGAAATATTTTAGTTGTAATAGTAAAATTTTTTGAATTTTCAGAAAAGACAAAAAACTTTTTGGGAAAAAGTCAAACTTTTTGAAAAAAACACAAAAAAAGTACAGTTTGAGTTGAAATGAGATGATAAGACAAACAGGGGCTTAATAAGTGTTTTACTCTGCATAACTGTAGTACAGTTTCCTGCTATCACGCCACTACTCAAGCTATATTATATGTGTATGTATATAAACCTATAGATATACTTGTCCATTACTTTAGCAATTGTGGATATATAATTACTTTCAAGTAATGATGATAAATAATGAACTTTATTTTGAGTTTAATTAAAGTTTGTTTGTAAGAATGGATTGTAATACTATACTGGGTTCATAGATAAATGGCTTTTTTTTTTTATAAGTTTTTTTAATAAATAGTCCAAGTTTTCAAAAATTAGTTAAAAAGCCTATGTTTTTTAAAATTAGTGAAAATGCATTTTTTTTTCTTATAATAGTCAATCAATTTTGTAAATGATAAATCATTGATTGACTATATTAAACAGTTAATCACTGATTGGTCATAATATAACTCATAAATTTTTACCATAATATAACTTATAAATTTTTGTAGTCAATCATTGATTGATCATAAAAAATATCACAAAATTTCACTTTTGTAGTCAATTACATATCAATCAATTATTGATTAACTATAGTTAATCATTAATTGACCCATAATTAATCACGGACTTTTTTTTTTTAATACTTTGTTTTATCCGTATTCCGCGCATAGATATAGATAATCTGATCAGTGGAACCCTCCCCGAGTACGGCTGCATAGTTCCGGTTGGCTGCTACCTGCAGGCCTGGACTGTAGTGTAACTGGAGATCTTTGGGCCAAACTCAAAATCAAACTTCAGAGGACCAAAACTGTGGCCCAAAAGTCCAGACCGAGAACTCACGGGCAAATATTTGCACGTGTCGCTGCGTTAATAAGGCACTTTTTGAAGCCAGAACATTATCTTTTTCTTTCTTTTCTTTTTTTTTTTTTTTTTATTCCCTTTATCCAAAAGACAAACGCAACCAAAGTGAACTAGGAGAATTGAAGGAAAAAAAAAAAAAAATGAGGTCGATTCAACTTCAATCTGCTCTACTTCCTTTGCATTATTCTCAGCCAAAACACATGACAAAGCAGCTTCAAACACCAAAACTCTTGCCTTGCCTGTTGAGCAATGAACCTAAAAGACTTCTTGGTACTTCACAGAGGCAACAGTCTAGTCATTTACAAGGCCAGACCAAAGCCATGCTCAGTAGTGGTGGTGGTGGTGGTGGTGGTGGTGGTAATCACCTCGCTCTCGGTCTCGCCTCTCCGGTAGCCAATTCGCCCGACGTATCAACATTTATTCTGATAAGGTTAAGTTTACATTGTACTTGCATTGCTTGAAAACCAGCCGAGTGTTTTTGTGGTTTTAACGAGTTTGATTTTTGTTCGTTTCTTGGCCTGTCGCAGTGTCTTACTGTTCGTTTTCTACTTCGTATCGAATTTCATCGTGCCGGATCTTATCTCCAAGAACTATCAGTTTGATGAGGATGAAAATCGGGAGGGCGGCGATGGTAACGATGTCGAGAGATGAGACGAGACGAGAGGTTGAAGATTAGGAGCTTGGCACCAATGAAACCGGGACTCAACGGCTAACCTGTTTGGTCAACTTTTAGATACCTGTTTAGAGAGAGAGAGAGAGAAATGTACAAGTCTGTTAATGGAAAAAAAAAACTTGAAAAATAAAGGAAACAAAAAAATGCATTTCCATTTTCTCATTCATCTGTTATCAGACAACAAATTTATATGTGCAGTAATATGAACCCGGTCGACTTTTTTTCATTTTTCTTTTTTCTTTTTTTTTTTTTTGAATTTTTTGATGAATAATTTACAATTGCCAGCAAAACCAATCAAATTACAACCTAAAGACAAAAATGGTATGCGCCTAAATAACAGTCCAACCACTTTCAAATAAAGTTGGCTTTTCAGCAGGAGACATACTCCCAGGTTTAGGCGGCTTTTTCGAAAATAACGACGATTTGCCATCGAAGAAACTTGAAAATGGCTGGCCATTCCGATTCTCTTCTGGCCTCTTATGTTCTTTTGAAGCTGGTTTTCTGAAGTGCCTATCTTTGCCACCGAAGTTGAGGTTGAGCCTCTTAAACAGCCGTTTCGGTTCTTCCCCTGCAGGGGCCGCTGCATCTTCCGACTGCTTCAAAGTCTTTAGAACCTCATCCGGATTACGTAACATTCCTTCCACAGTTTCATATACCTGTAATAAAAAAATTTAGCAATTTTTTCCAACTATTGACTCAAATTCTGCCAACTGTTAACCCACCTCAACACAACGATCTAATTTTCGATGCCATTAAATCAGCTCTAGATGCAGTGGGAGATTGGGCATACATTAAAATTGAATGAGAACAAAATATAAATGTAAATCATACAGAAAATTCACATATGAAACCTACTCGGCAAAGATCGTCAATTTTCTCACTGAAGGTGCTGGATTGACAAGTTGCGGCCACATAGTCTTTGCATTCATAGAATAGCTTTAACAAATCACTGTTGGTAGGCAGTGTAGCCTCCGCTATAACAAATCCTAAACCCAGCTGAATGTTACAAAACAAAGACATCATTAGCACGTGTGGTGGGTATTCACGAGATTAAGACTTTCTAAAAAAATTCCAAAGTCGGGTTTCAAAAGGATCATTCATCCGAAGTATCCGGTTTCCTAGGGAAGAAAATATGTATAATGGGAAACGGTTTGCAATCTCTCAGACAACATCTGGCCTCAAGTTCCAATTGATCTCGGTCAGAAACAGTTTTAAGTTCAAACCAACTTAAAAGTGAATTAGCAAATGTATAGTTTTTTAACAGAAAAAAATAACTAGATAGGGGGACGGAATTTGAAAAAACAATATTTCCTATATTCACCGGTTCTCACTACAGAGCTACTGCTTCTTATCCATCGGATAAAAGGTTAGTCAAGAAACCAATGTTCACGAGACATGATTCAAAGTAGATTTTTGATTGAAAAAAGGAAACAAAATTTTACCGAGGTAGAACAATTCTAGAACAAATATCAGTTTGGACACGTTAACTAACTAGCTAATTTACTATAAGGACTCATAAAAATGATAACATGAGACAATTAATATCACGTAAAGCTACCGTGCTAAAAAATAATTATAATGAATTTGATGAACTTACTAAAGATCTAAACAATTGCTGAAAAAGCTCAGAAGGTGGTATGTCCTCCAAAGTGTCCAGAGTACCTTCCCTACAGGATCAATGCTCGAGACGATTATCCTCAAAAACTAAGAAAGCATATATCCAATAATAATCACAAAGAAAGCATTCGTATTTCCCATGGCAACTTACACTGCCAAATCCTCATCATATAGGGGTACTTGTTTAACAGCAGGAACGGGCTTTGCTGTTTCCCACAGCTCACGCCATAAATTACCTATTATTCGAGCATTAACATATTTCAGAAAAACGTCAAATTATATAGTAAATCCTTGCAAAAACATGTATAGTTTACTTGTGACAATGGAAATCCGTTCACTATTGAAATGAAGAATCGCTCCAATGTTACAATGCCTCATCTTAAAGAGTTACGGACCTCTTATGCCAACAACAGTGACAATGAATATTATTTTTCAGCCAATGCTTTATGTATAATCATGAAGCAGGAAAACTTATTTTATGATATACATAAACCTTTTAGATACCTGCTTTCTGCATTCGCGTACTTAGTTGACCTCTTGTAGAAGATGCGTCACCATCATCCAAAGGGTCTTTAGATTCATTATTCGGCTCGGCTTCTGTCCAGTCAGGTGGAGAGTGCCACCTAACAAAATCTTCCAGAATACAGCCAGGATTTGCAGCCTAGCAAACCGCAACGAAAAGGAGTTAGTTTAAGTAGACAGATAGGATCCAGCAAATCTGTGAGATTATGAACCTTTATTTATTAAACTCATACTCAACCTTGAACGCTTGCATGTCAGAGAGAAGTTGCGAACACCCAGCACCAACACTGACCATAAAAGAAAAGGCAATTTATTAAGAACATCAACATCAAGTAATGTGCGTGTGTGTGCGTGTGCGTGTGTTTGTGTATACATATCTATATATATATATGCCCACACATATAATTGGTATAAAAGGAGTACAAACTAGCACACCAGAGCTGCAAAATAAAACCATCATTGTTTTAATAAGGTTTATAACGTGTTTACATGCATCAAAAACTTGAAATACAGGACTGGAACACCAAACATTTACCAAGGTTATAAATTTTATGAAAGAAGGATAACAAAAGAAACTCGTAATGTAAACAAGATCAACGAGTCCCCAAATAAAAGTAGCAACAATCTCTATAATTGTGTTCTAAATCAGATCAATAACAGATTGTTTCAACATTGGCTCAAATACAAACCTCCCGGTTCGAAGCACAAACTCCTCTGTTTCTTTGATAAGATCTTCAGTAAGCAAAGGCACTTCCTACATAATGATGCAAAAGATCTCATTCATAGGAGTAAGCTACGCATAATCATCTTGTTAGTACAAGTTAATAGTCAAACCTGGGTTACAGGGGAGTACACCGGTTCTCCGGTTTCCAACATTGTAATATCACCAGATGGGTGATCAGCCCCTAGTCGAAGAACAAGTTCCCCAGTGTTTATCCTAGCATATATAATAGCACTGCCTGGGACATCTTTGAGAGTGGCTGATTCTTCAGAGTTTGAACTGCTTTCCTTTATCACCAAGTCTAACGACTGAGTGGCAATATCTCTGCGCATTTTTCGTGAGACACAGCAATTAATAACTTGCAGCTGTTGATACAGAAGACAGGAATTTAGATCTGGAATCTCATCAAGAGGGATGCTGGGTATATATTTTTCCTCGGACCAAAGTCTTCTCAGCTGCAACCATGAAAGAACCAATAACGTAATGTGAGAACCAAAGATAAATGACAAACAACTGATGCATCATGATTCAATTTATGAAGACAGCCCAATGGTCAGAGTATGATGACAACAAATGGTGACTTAGGTGTTTTTTGGCTCCTAGAATCTGTACTAAAATGTTTGGAAACTGATAGTCAAAGTTGTCCTTGTTGTCAGCTATTCTACCACGTCATAATTTTATCTCCAGTTTGTAAACTAACCAATTTAAACAATGAGTTTCGTATTGTAACAAAATAAATCCATATAAAGTTCATAAATCAATTCACCCATGTCGAGACTAGACATGTACTCCATCCTTTCCAGTTAATAAACGGCCACAGATCTTTAAAAAAGAAGTATGAGCTACAAGCTATTATATTTAATGTGGACATCCATAAAGAATTAGATAAATCATTTTTGTACAGACTACTTACTTCAGCAACAACTCTGCACCAAAACAGTGCCATCTTTCGGACTGTTTTGAAGCTCCCAATAACTTCGGCTACCTTTACAATGAGGCTTTCGGGAGGTGCACCATGAATGTCTCTTGGAAAAGATGTCATGCTAATCACCTCTGAACCAGAGACAATCTTCCTTTTGAGAAAATTTCCGTCTACAAATATATTGCAGATACTACAATGAAGTGAAACATCATAGGATAATGCATATAAATTAAAACAAAAAACTTTATCCAACGGGATAGTCTACCTGTATCAAACAGAGATTGAATCAAAGATAAAACCTTCTCATTGCTAGCAAACTCAGATGTAAGCTTATCCTCCTTATCACGAAGCACCAATGACTTCACCGCTGAGAGACTCAGACCTCCTCTCTCTCGGGCAGGTGAAGAACCTCCAGATGATGCTAAGAAATCTTTCAATGACTTGGACTTCTTTCCAGCCCTGGATGAAGATTTAAGATTAACAGGGTAAAAAGGTAAGAACGTCATCTACAACTTGAAAAATCAAATCCATGCATCGGGATATATTAGTACTTGGAACACAATAATAACAATGTCAAATTATTTTGAAATATCATCACACAAAAATAGCTATCAACAGTCTAGAACAAATTGCAAATAACGGAAATTACAGTACTGGGTCATTCACAACCAGACTACAATACAAGCATTAATTGACTAAAAATTAGGTGATGAATTGCCAGAATGCCAAGAGTAAAAACTTACTCAACAGCTATGGCCAATTGTTTTATAGCAGATAGCGGAGGAACAAGCCCATTGTTTGCAGCACTTAAACCTTCTACTGAGGGAATTGCTTCCACAGCCTAAAGATAATAAATCTAATTTATCAGATAAAATTCCCAAAAAAAAAAAAGTTTATACAAGCAAAAGGACACATAGTTGATAATATCATAATATCATAATAATTCAAATTCCAATCACCAATGACAACCAGTGAGACAGCCAACAACCCAAAAGATCATGCTGTTCAGATTTATCTAACACCATAAAGCACGTACCAAAGAACTTTTCCACAGTCACTAGTTCAATGTTCTTTTCGTCCATAGTCTATAACTTGAACTAAGTGAAAAATATCAAAGACTACATACGCCGCCAATTTCATACATTAAATTGTAAACTAAGAGTTTCACTTCCTTTTGAAGGCTTACCTACATTGCTAGATTAGTTATCTAACTTTTTACATGTTTCTCACCTTAGCTTCTTGCTGATTTTTCATATTCAGCAGCAACAAGTTTTCATCATAGAACATGGTTGAGTTTTCGGCTTTCTCGGTATCTTCGTCTCCTTTTCTCCCTATTGTAATGTTTCTCAGCCTTTCCTGCCAATCCTGCGTCTTTTTCTGTGGTGGTCTCCACTTCAACTGCTTGAATTCGTACGTACAAAAATACAAATAAATAAATCAAAATCAAAACTGCAAACCGGAGATAACATATGTACTCCAAATTGTAAGTGATTAAAGTCAGTAAAATGGTATACATTTCTTCCCTTTTGTTTCATTTTGTTGAAATTACGTTTCTCTTAATTACTGAGAGTACGTTCATATTCACATATATATATGTGTATTTATATATATATATATATATATATATATATTTGAAATGTTAAATTTGTACATATATATGTATTAAATAGCGAATCACTTGAATTTAAATTGGAAATGTTGAGTAATGTAATGAATTGAAGAAAAAATCAAACAACTATGCATAATTTTCAACTCGATCCTACAGTTCAGAAATTCAAGAAACTTCAAGAATATCGACCACACAAACTGAAATTCAAAAAAAAAAAAAAAAAAAAAAAAAAAAAAAAAAAAAAAAAAAAAACCGGCATACCTTTGACTCTCCATTGTTATTCTGAGATTCATCCTCGGCTACTTTAAACAAATTCTTCGCCGATTGCTTTTCGGATTCTTCACGCCAATTAAACGATCACACAAAAAATAAAAAAATTGAAAAAATTAAAAAAAACGAAAATTATATTTCACTACACATTCAATACACGAATATATACACATATACACATGTTTATATGTATATATATAATTAAAATAAAGAAAAAAGGCAGTTAAAATCGCGAATGAAGAATGAAATTGAAGTCGCGAAAAGGTAAACAGAGAGTCTCAAATCAGTGAAAAAATAGTAATCGGCGAAGAAAAAGAAGACAAGGAAATTGAGCGAACAAGATGGAGAGAGAAGATTTTAGAGAGAGAAAGATAGGAGAGAGAGAGGGAATTACGGACCTCGATCGGACTTGAAGTCAGAGAAAACTCGCTCCGCTTTCGCAGCAGCGGAATGCAAGGCAGTCCTCGCTTTGGATACAAAGGAATTAGGCGACTCCATATCCTGCGCCCCCGCACCGTGCGCAGGTTAAGCCCGCTTCCAATCTACCAACGACACAAATGAGTCCATGTTTTCACAGAAAATGCTAGAGAGAGAGAGAGAGGTAGAGAGAGAGATAGGCAAACCAACTAGCTGGAGAGAACTCCCAGTAAGCTGGCCAAAGACGGAGACAACTTTTGAATTATTATCCGATTTTGATATGTACATATATATATATACACACACATATATGCGTGTGTGCGTGTAATTTCATGGATCTACATCTACTTTGCTTAAAAATCAGTTTTTTTTAATTATTAAAGTGTTTTATTTTCCTTTTTATTAAAATATATATATATGTATTTTAATTTATTGGGTTGGTTTTTTAGGTAATTTAATTTGTAGTTAATTGTGTTAATTCTTTAAGGGAAATTATTATGTTTGTCTAAGATCTTTTGATCTGATCACCAATGGCCAATGGCACGGAGGGAATAAGCCGGGGGTTCAACGAAGATGACAGATTTAGGGTCCGTTTAGTGTCAAAATTTAAACTTAAAGTTTAAACTCAAATTTTTATCTTTTTTTTTTTAAATTTTTATCTTTTTTAAAAAGTCAACAAAAATTACTATTTAAATTTAAAAATTTCAACTCAAACTTATTCACCAAACGAGCCCTTAATCCCGTCTTGTATTGTTTATATTATGTTATTGGGTGTTTAATGGAAATAAAAAAAAATTTTAAGTTTCATGGGAAAAAAATATGTGAGCAACATTGGATTTTTTTCTTTTTTTTTTTTTTTTTTGGTCTTCGGAAGTGGGGTGTTTGAATTTTACGAGTGGCGTTTCATGTGTAACTCCGATTAAGTTATGTAATCATTTTTTTTTTCCTTTTTGTGTGGTGTAAACTTTTATCTTTTCTTTTTTTTTAATGTGTGGTGTAAATTTTGTTCATAAATAACTTGAACAAAATTTGAATTGGGGACGAATAATAGAGCGTAGAGGTTAAATGGATAATTTTAGGAAACTTAACAGAATTAGAATTGCAAGTTAAAATACGTGAAGAGATAAAACATGAGATTAGAATGACTACTAAAACGTAGCTTAGATATTTTATTAAGTATGGAAAGAGTAATTAAAACTTGCGATTCATCGTGATTACATATATAATTCGAGAGTAATTTCACAAGAAATGTAAAGTTTAAATATCTTATCTTCAATTTAGAAAAAATAAAAATAAAAATAAAAAAATTGTGGTCCATCTCGTATTCATATATGTATATATTTTGTAAATTTTTACCAAACGTGAAATAATGAAATTAGGCACGGTGCGCATTTGACAAGGCCAACGGTTTTGAATCGGTTCCACTTGATTTGTTCTTAAGGATTACTTTTTCAAAACGAAAAGTTCTAATTGCTTAGTCAATACTATTAATTAATTCGGGGCCTAATCTATTTTACATGTTTAATTAACAACCTCTTTTCTTTCATTGGGTTTTCAGTAGTTTAGTTTTATATATATATATATATATACGTATATATATTTCTTTAGATGATAATCACCTTTCATTTTCAAGTACTACAAAATATAATTTGAACTTAAGTACAAATGATGTTTAGATCCAAATTCTACGCGGACAAATCGAGACCAAATATCTTCTTTTTTTTTTTTTTTCCTTGTCGAGGACAAATCACCCCCGAACTAGAGTCCAAATGTGAACATTCTTTTGACAAGGTATTTCTTTTTAAGGAATCTTGATTAATTTCTCTCTAATAATAATATCAAGAAAGATCCTTCGTTTGATCTAGTGACATCGAAGAATTTGAACGGAGTGGAACAGGGTTTTGAGAGAGATTTCGAATTCGATCATATTCTTTATAAAAACAAATAATTATATATAAATAAAATAAATGATCCGTTTAGTGAATGGATTTAAGTTGAAAAATTACAGTTTAAGTTGAAAATTTTTGTTGATTTTTTAGAAAAAATAAAAAATTTTTTAGAAAAAAATAAAAACTGAGATAAAAAAGTACAGTTTGAGTTAAATTGCCAAACGAAACCAAAGAATATAAATTTAGTTGATAAGTTGTTAGAACAAGTTATCAGAAGAAAAATATATGTATACATATTTGTTGCCTTGAGTAATTTCAAGATCAGGGTAATTAGAGAAGTCCAATTTTTGTAATATAGTTTTCATATAACACTTTTCTTTTTTTTTTTTTAGAACTTGCCTTAGTGGTCAACGTGCATAAAATGTAGTTAGAACATTATGTATCCATAATATATATATATATATATATGAAGTGCCCATGTAATATTTTTTAAATACGAACAATTTGTAATTATGAATATATACGTGTGTGCCATTTATATTTACTTTATAAAAAGAAATCCAAAAATAATGTGGGAGTAGGTATGCATGCATGATGAACGTGGAGCCCAACTTCCGTGTCAGATGACATTCATATTATCATTGTGGTCAGCCAAACAATCAAATTAGGAGGCACTAGGATTTTCTCGGTGCTTACCTCAATAAAAGTTTAGTGCGTTAAAAACATCAATTTTCTAATGATATTACATGACACCTCTTCGATAAGGTCTTCAGACCTCGTTTGGTAAATGTGTTTAAACGTAAATTTTTCTTGTCAGTTTTGATTTTTTTCTAAAAAGTCAACAAAAATTATAATTAGTTTTTAAAAAATCAACCAACTCAAATTTAAAATTTTCAACTCAAACTGTTTTATCAAATGAAGCCTTGGTGTTTTTTTTTTTTTTTAATGAAAGCTAAGTTCCTTAGGTTAATTGCATAGAAAGGGGTCGGGAATCTTTTGGGCGAGAGATTATGGGTTCGATCC
Source organism: Ficus microcarpa (assembly GCA_025413485.1). Classification (NCBI taxonomy): domain Eukaryota; kingdom Viridiplantae; phylum Streptophyta; class Magnoliopsida; order Rosales; family Moraceae; genus Ficus; species Ficus microcarpa. Next base: position 55,927,697 of record CM046377.1, on the reverse strand, counting down.
TACTTATGATCTTTATTTTTAACGTATTTTTAAGACACCATTTGCGGAGTTAAAAATAAAAATAAATGAATAAATAAAACAGACATAAATTTCACAATTTTGTTCTGACGTTAGCAGTGGGAATTATGTTAAACAAAGATACATCAATGATTCCGTTCAACAGACACACACTATTCTTCTCATTAATTGTCGTTTGCACTTATATGTGGTCTTCACTTGGGTGTCGTTTGAGATATCTGGCTGTTCTCACGTTTTGTAACTTGCCGTTGAATCAATGAAATTTAGTTTAGCTGTCGTTTCTTGATTGTTGTAGTTTTCCAATTATTTGTCGTTTCTATTAGTTTCTTGTCGTTTCAAGCTAGACACACGTTCTTATTGTCTTTTATTTATTTGTTTATTTAAGGATTCATTGTCCTTTTCTATGTCATTTTCAAGTTCTTTTTCGTTTACCATTGCTACGATTTTTAAGAATGTCTCGGACTACAGAGTACTATGTATATAGTTGAGTTTTTAATTTTTAATTTATCTTACTGACACATATATCTTTTTTATGCAATTTTAATTTATTTTTTAAGATATGGAATATTTTTTCCTCATATTTTTTGGAGTATCTCCGATTATTTTGTCATAATTTTCCCCTTCTATTATGCCGTCAAACACTCTTTTAACAAAGTTTGACCCAATTTCCTTATTACATAGTCATTAATTTGTGTGAATTTTTCAAAATCCTTACGAAATTGGCATGAAATATAGCATTTCATTGCTATCAACGATTTGAGATGTTGAACTGGACCGTTCTTAGTTGGCGTGGACATGGTACGACACGTCACGATGGTTAAATGACCCAAACTGGCACATTTAATTAAATGAAGCATGTTTGACATAATTTTTCGGGATGATACATGTTAAGGGCACGGTACGAGGACAAGTATAAGCACAATAAGGGACACTCAAATGGTTACTCTGTCTAAATGATATTTTTAACAATTTTTATACAAAACTTATGGGTTTTTTTTAAAAATTATTTTCTTATTACTATTTCATCTCCTTAGAGTTTTAATTTAATAAATTTTCAATATTATAGTTCATTTTTTATAATATGCTTTGTTTTTCAATATTATAGATTGAAAATAGACACGGCACTACATGTTTATTAAATCTGATGGTTTAAACACGACACAAAGTATTAATAAGCTCAAAATAAGCAAAATGAAATACAAGCACCAAATCATTAATATAATTACGTTTATTCTTTTTTTGAAACACATAATTACGTTTTTGTAACACACATAATGACAAATAAAAAATGAAAAACAGGGAGAAAAAAAATTATTCATCATATCATTGAGGAGATGATATTTGTGTAACTCACAAAATGAAATATTAAAAAAGAAAAAAAATATTATATTATATTACAAGCAAAAGTAAAAAAGAAATAGTGATATTTCAAAAAAATATATAATGACGGATTTAAAAAAATTTGCAAAAAAAGTTGTTGTTCATATCATAAGTTTTACACAGCTCAAACAATGACCGATCAAATTAATAATAATCAATTTTTTTAATGTAACTTATATTAATTAGTTATTCTTAAAAAAATTATAATAATTAGTTTTTTTTTTTTTTTGGTGAAGAACTTATATTAATTAGTTGATCATGCAGTGGTCTTGTTCTGCATGCAATTGGAGGCGTAGCCGTGTGGGAGTTAATTTACCTTTTTAACGTAAGTTTTTGAGTGAAATTCTAATAAAAACAATTAAATTAGATTAAATTCAAAATGCAGAAATTAATATGAGAGTTTACAAAAATTAAGGGTTTGTTTGGACGGTATTTTGGAGGTTGAGTTAGAAATATATATTTAGAAGTAAACTTTTAAAAAAATTATGTGATATAAAAAGTAATACAAAAATTTAAAATTTGTTTAGAAAAAATATGTAAAATAGATGTTGTTTTATTTATTTAGTTGTTAAGAATATTTTAATATAAAAATTATCTATTTTGATCAAAAATGAAAAAATTAGAGATTTTTAAAATTGATAATTTTTTAAAAATTAAAAAAAATTTAATATAGAGCATTGAATTTAAAGTGATCTTGAAATCTCATACTTCATTTGGTGAAACGGTTTGAGTTGAAATTTTTAAGGGTCCCTTTGGTGAATGAGTTTAAGTTGAAAATTTTAAATTTGAATTGAAAATTTTTGTTAACATTTCAGAAAAGACAAAAATTTTTTTAGAAAAAGACAAAAACTGATATGAAAAAGTACAGTTTAAATTTAAATGTCAAAAGAGACATAATTTGAGTTGATTGACTTTTTAAAAACTAGTTATATTTTTTTGTTGACTTTTCATAAAAAAAATAAAATCTGAGATAAAAAATTTGAGTTTAAATTTATTCAGCAAACGGGGTATCAGAGGAAAAAAAAATCCCCATAGCCACGTGGAGGAACATGGATGCCGATTCCTGCATTAGGGAGCTGGGACCCACAATATCTGCTCGACAAAATGCTTTGCCTATTTAAGAGAGGTCATTTCGCGCTCTTGACATTCGCTACTGATTTCTTCTTCTTCTTCTTCTTCTCCTCTCTTTACGCTGTTCGGTTGAGGACGTAAAAAATGGAGGAAATAGACGAAGCCGAAGCCCTACCTCAGGTCGATCTTCGACTCTCCTTCGGTTTCTTCTCATACTTTGCCTATTTCGCCTCCCTGTTTGGTTTCCGAGAAAACGGACGAAAATTAGAAGTAAATGCGATTTTGATCGATTTGTTTTTTGCCGGTTGATTTGTTCCCAAACTGATGGAAAATTAGGGAAACCGGTATTTAACTGAAGCAAACGGGAGAAATTACTCTATTTGGTTAAGTCGAAATGAAGTTTTAATTTGAGCTGGTTCTAGTTTACATAATCAGTAAGATAAAATAAAATAAAATAAAATAAAATAGAAGCTTAGTCCGTTTGGATGCTCAGAAAATTCTTAGTGGTGAAATTTGACGGAAAATTGAGGAAACTATAATTGAACTGCAGGAAACGAGACAAATCATTCTATTTGCTTAATTCTAGGTGAGGTTTTTGTTTGTGCCGTTCTTAGTTTAGTGCAATCCGTAAGATTAAAAGTATATATATGTTCTTCAATTCGGAGTCTGAGAAAATCGGGAAATGGTAATGCTAAAACTGGAACCATTTGAGGCACAATCAGTGGTGCACGTGTGATTCTTCTTAGGTTTCAACAACTCTGGATGGTTAGAATTTAAACTTTGTCTTAAAATTTTTCATTCATGGGTCCAAGAACAAAATTTTTCTAACTTAGTTGTTCGTATTTTAAGGTTCTGATTGTGTTAAGGATTTGTTTGTATTCTGGTGCCATGGTCACCAAATTCTGAGTCGATTCTGTACTTTCGTTTCTCTCTCTACATGGTTTCTATAGCCTGAACTGTGCCATTTTGAAAAGTTCCAACAAAAGAAATTTGGAGCATAGTTCACAGTCTTTACTTTAGTAAATTTTCTGTTTCATTTAAATTTTATTTGCAGATTTGAATTTTGGGTGAATTTATTAAAAAAAAAAAAAAAAAAAAAAAAGGAAAAGGTATATTAAAGAAGAGAACATATAATAATTTGCCTTGGTTTTAACTGCAGGTGTACATGGCATGTATTCAACACGGCCATCGGTGAGTTCTTGTTGCCAAATTCTTTATCTATTACTGATCCCATACATACATTAGAAAAGATGGGAAAAAAAGTCATGCATTGCTGGTGTAACGAAAGATCAAGAATATTTTATGTTTTAATAAAAGTTCAGTTATTATTAGATATTTATACGCAGTGGATAATTTCGTGGTGTGATATATTCCTACATCAGATTGTACATTTTCATTCTGGTACCAAAATTTCATGAATAGTACCAAACATTTTATCAAACTGCCAGAAATTTGAACTAAGTTAACAGGCAAGGATTCTATTGGTGAAATGAGAGGTAATTTCACGTCAGCTGGTTCCAAACCTCTGTATAAGAGGTAATCGAATTGCAATAGTCAAGAACCTGGTTTAGTTAAAACCTATAACTACCCTAGTTTTGAACATGGAAGTTGGAGGCTGTTTCAAACTTTTGATGCATCGGGTCACCTTAAAGGATGATGAACAAAATGGACACCATTGAGTGGATGAATTTAAAAGATAAAATTGACCTGTAAATTTGATGATTCTGCAATACTTTCTTTTCAGAGTTGGAATATCGTATTATGATTCAAGTATTCGCCAACTTCATGTGCTGGAAGTTTGGGAAGATGGTAGCACTGAATTTCCCCTCATAGATTTGAGTACGAGTTTCATGTCATCTGCTTTTATTCTTTAGAGTTCTTTTGTTTTCTGTGGCATTTCTTGTAATTGCTACAGATTTTCCTTTTCTCCTCACCAATGTATAAATTAGTCATCTCATTTTGAAAGTTCTCCCGCTCCCATGTTTATTTGCTTTACTGATCAACAATCTTAACTTCAGGCCTCACATATCTTCTTTCTTCTCTGTGGCTGTAACACTGTTTCAGTAAAGTATCAAGCTAAGCCGCTGATCATTTACGCAAGCAGTAAAAGTGAAGAATCCCTCTTGTCTGCTTTGCAGCGAAGTGGTATAATTCTCTTTACGACTGTTTAATCATAAATATGAGCTTTCCATTTCATTTACTCGTAGGTTTTGCAGATGGAACAGATGAGATTCCCACTGTGAAGCTTATGAAGAGCTCACTATTTAGCTACGAGCAAGCGTGGCATAGGTATATAGGCAGCTGTATCGATACATGTTGAAGTTTGACTCAAAACAAAAGAAAGAAAAAATGTAGTTGAATTTTAACGGGTTTTATCATTTCAATTTGAGCATTTTATAAACCCTTGTTAATGAAACTGTATTTCTCATCTCTCTCTCTGTCATGTTTAATTACAGATTGATATACCTTCGAGTAACAGGCATGGATGATGGGTTAAATATCAAGGAGAGGATTTGTTTTGTAAGTTGGGAAGTAGTACAAACTCTTCTAGTCTCTGAATTTTTCATTTTCTCAAGTCTCTATCCACTCATAGTTTAAGTTATTGTTGTAACCTCCTTTTTTTTTTCCCCATCAACTGCAGTTGAGTTCTATGATGGACATGGGAAATGATGTTCAAGTTCGTGCAAGTGGGGGTCTTCTAGCCATATTAGAGAACGAAAGGATTGTAGATACACTTGAACAAAAGGAATGTGGGATCGTATCAATTACAATTGATTCGGTTGTAGAAGTTTCATTGTATCTGTTTACATAGTCTTACATGCTTATGCTTTTTATGGTTTAGTTTCAAATGCTATCTTTCTTTCAAAACTTGATTGATTCAAGAAAATATGGGAGTCACCGTAATCCTTTACCCCGAAAACTAGAAACAATTTTCTCAAACTTGATTCGACAGCTCATGAGGCATTGCAGATATTCCAAACGGACAAGCATCCAAGCCATATGGGCATTGGCAGATCAAAAGAAGGGTAATGACTGGCTATTAACTTCACATTCCCTTGCAAAAACAAATTGTGTGCTAAAGAGGTTTTTTTTTTTTTTTTTTTAATCGCAGGTTCTCTGTGTTTGGAATGATGAATAAGGTTTGTTGTTTTGAATTCATTATCTGGTTTCAACATCCTTCTACTTTGAGCTAATTTATTTTCTTTAAATTCAGTGTGTAACACCAGCAGGGAAACGTCTCTTAAGGTAAACTTTTTTATTGAGAAGTTTCTGTGACTGATGCTAAAATGGGGCTTGAACTAAGACTTTTTTTCTTTTTCTTTTTGGTCTCATATTCTCTCCCCTCATATTAGGAACTGGTTCTTGAGGCCAATACTAGACTTGGCCAATTTGAATGGCCGTCTCAATGCTGTATCCTTCTATTGTTTAACCAGATTAGGACTGCATATGCTTGTGCTTATCACGCATGGGATAAATTACCAAAGAAGATCATTATAGTCTCTAAGCATCATGTAATACAACTGGTTGGAGATGACTTGGCTGTTGTTGTGGAGTGCAGTGTGATTAAAGGATTAACAGGACTTGGGATGGATATATTGACATTAATGTTTTGTAATGAAGATTTGACTTGAATTCCATATTTCATTACAAATAACAAAGAGGACTTTCCTTGACGGGATTAAGATATCATTCTTTCTTTCTTCTGAAGAACTGATGCTTTCCTTACGTGATACTCTGAAGTCTGTAAAGGACATTCCCCACGTACTCAAGGTACCGCACTGCCATTTTCTTTGTATACTGTTCTTTTTAATCTGCTGTAATGTCTTCCTTACAAAAGAAAGGTTCATTAGATTATTTCTGTTGGTGCAAATGAGGTCTGGGCTTAAGATCATAGCACTTTTGTAAAGTGTGTCATTTTGTTAACCTCTATATGATTCTCTTATAGGCTTTCTTAAATCAGTTGAACCTTTTTAATTAATTGTATTCTCTTTATTTGCTTAGCTCAGTGGGTGGGAAACAAGGGGTTTGGGTAGGAGCTCTCAGGTTTGAAACCGGGCAGTGTTTTCATTTCTCTTTAACATGTGGGAGACATAGGCCCCAAACTGCAAGAAAAGAAAAGAAAAGAAAAACTCTGTTTATTTGCTCTTTTGGTGCAAGGTTTGGGTTCAGTTTTTCCTCTTTCTTTCTTTCTTACCTTTTCTTCTTCTTTAATGAATATGCTGGTTTTGCTTTTAATTTGTGAAAATATAATTACAACCTATAGTGATGTTGGCATTAACTATAATTTATTTGCTCCCATTAGTATCGTTTTACTAGTGGTGTCTTTTTGAGAAGAATAAGTTGAGTTTGTTCTTTTTTGTTTTGTGTTTTCCCTTTTTTGATTGAAGAAATTCAACTCTCCTAGCTCCATATGTGCTATTGGCGACTGGACAGCATTCGTAAAGGTAGGAATTTCCATAGGTCGAAATTCAATTAGCTCCAGATCCCTGTGTGTGAATTTCTCATCTTTACCTCGCAGTTGATAGAATCATATATCTTTTGACACTATTGTATGACATTTTACAGAGTGTTTGTTCGCTCTTGCATGTAAACAAAATATTTGAAGTAGGAATTTCTGAGAGTCTTCGAGAGCATGTGAGATACCTGAATTTGGATATTGTTGAAAAGGTAGGAAATCTTTTTTCTGTTTATTTTGTATTATGATTTATATATACTAACTGTGTTTGCCTTTCTATGCTTTTTTATTCAAATACTTTTTCAATTTTATTCCAGGCTAATTCAAGCATCACAACAGAGCTTGCTTATGTATATGAATTAGTTAGTCTCTCTTACTTTCGTAGTAACTCAATACATTTCATTATATTGCAATTTCACACTTGTCAATAGGTGCTTTTTTCAGTTGTCATAAGTGATCTCCTAACAGTTGGGAAAAATGTGCAAAACTGGTCTTTGTTTTTATTCATTTCATGTCTGTTTAGTCCGTATCTAATAGGTTCCTTATGAACCTCTTGATTTTTTGTTTTCTCTGTTGTAGTTTATAATCATAATTTCTTTAATGCATGTAGGTAATCGGTGTTCTTGATATTAATAGAAGCAAACAGAAGGGATACGAGACGATAGTAAAAGAGGGTTTCTGTGATGAGGTCAGACTAATGGTGAATCTCTTTTTGTTGTTATTTCTTGGCTTGAGAAATTTTAGTGTTTTGCTTAACTATTCTACCTTCCATTGGAATCGAGATATTGATGAACATCCGCTTAATGAAGAAAATGTTTAATATTTATAGTTTCTTTAAAAATGCTCAGTGAAATAGGATTTTCACGTTGCTTGATTTCTGTAATTTGTGTTGTATTTACCACATAGTTGGATGAGCTAAGGCAAATATTTGAGGAATTACCAGAATTTCTGGAAAAGGTAATATAGAAATGATCTGAACGCTGAAATACAAGTTGAGATTAAATTATAAATTGTCTTGATTATAACAGTGCCTTGCAGGTAACATCATTGGAAATTGAGAGATTCCCTGAGTTGTGTGAAGGCAAACTTGCTCCTCGTATTGTCTATATAAACCAAATAGGTTTGTTTGCATTCCTACTATTTTTGTGATATTTCTGATAGATATTTACGTATTTTCTTTTGAAAGAATTTGTTTGTTGATCCTACAATCACTTTATAGTTGTTGTGCCAAGAAAACAGCGGAGAATAAACTAAAGATTACATGAGAACTGGAAATGGACATAAAATGTTGAGTTATATTTACCTTAAGTTGCCCTGATGCTGGTTTTCTTGATTTGACGCTCCCTTATGTCATTTGGTAAAGAAGACTGTGTTACTGGGGCTGACCTGGATTTATGGGAGGGGAATTCCTCCACTCTACCTGGTTGCATACTCTTAAGTTTGTGATGCACTGAACTGGACTCTAGAGACAACGCATCACCCTTAAGCTGATTAGTTTTCATGTTGGCATGCTCCCCCTTGATTCCACCGAATTTCACATGTTTAGATTAAAGTTAGATTATAATTTTAAGTTCCTATTTCTGTTTCTTTTATTTTCTAGGATACTTGATGTGCATTTTGGAAGAAGAAATTCGTGGAATTACCCTAGAGAAACTTCACGATGTTGTTTTCGCTGTAAGTTGATACTTGCACAATTTAGATAGTTTATTTTATGTTTTGAGTCAGCATCTTTTACTGAGCATAGCTTTGAAAAGTAGTTCTCAGATATGGATGGGGAAACAAAAAGATTCTTCTATCGTACACCAAAGACACAAGAATTGGACATTTTGCTTGGAGATATTTACCACAAAATACTAGGTATTGCAGTGCTAACTCACCTTTGTGTATTTTATCCACGCCTGCATAAATTATTTCAACAAGGCATTCACAAGCTAATGTCTAGTGTGGCAGATCATATGAATGAGACCGTTCCATTTGCCAATATATTGAAAGCTACACATCTTCATTCTGTGGTTGAAACTATAGATTGCTCGGTAGTTTCGGAATTAGACATTAAAAAAAAAAAAAAAAAAAAAAAAAAAACTTTCTTTCATTATTTCTCTGTGCACTATGTTCATTCTTGTCTTTATGCGAACTTTTGTACAATTTCATTGATGAAGATATGGAGAGGGTAATTATTAGAGATTTGGTGTCACGTATACTTCTATTCTCAACACATCTGCTTAAGGCTGTGAATTTTACGGCTGAACTTGATTGGTAAGAATCACTTAACTCACCACCCTTCTCTTCTGGTACCCTTTCCCGTTTCTTTTCCATTATGCGTCTCTCTTCCAATTGCATTTTTGTTGAAGAGTTCTAATCTTCTTTTGGACAATAGCTTTTTATCGTTGGCATTGGTTGCTCATCAGAACAATTATGTACGGCCTACCTTGACAGCCGAGAACTTTCTTCACATACAAAATGGAAGGTCAGATATTTCTGGTTTATTTGCATCAATGTAAACATTAGCACTTACCTCTAGAGGGTACTGAGAGTTTTTTCCGTTTCCAGACATGTTTTGCAGGAAATGACAGTGGACACCTTTATTCCCAATGACACAAAGATGGGAAATGATGGTCAGTGGTAACTGAAATTATACAAATCTTATTTATGTAAATTTATACATAGAGAGAGAGAGAGAGAGAGAGAGAGAGAGAGTTGAATAATACATCTCGTATTGAATGTTCTTGTGAACTTTAATGTTCTGTTGTTTCAGGAAGAATAAACATCATTACCGGCCCTAATTATTCAGGGAAAAGTATCTATATAAAGCAGGTAACATAATTACATTATTCTATACCCTTACGAATCAAAAATGACAATGGAACTCTCCAGCAAAAGTCTACACGTAGTAAACAGTCTTTGTTTCTAGGTGGCTTTAATTGTTTTCCTTTCCCACATTGGAAGTTACGTACCGGCAGATGCGGCTACTGTGGGTTTGACTGATAGGTTTGACACTTCGTAATTACTGACATGTATCTATGAATACAGGCAGCCTAATCTTGGAGCAGCTCTTTTTTTATAGGAAATCATCAGACTAACAGTAAACAATTATTTTGACAGAATATTCTGTGCCATGGGAAACAAACATATGACTGCAGAACAATCAACGTTTATGGTAGATTTGCATCAAGTTGGAATGATGTTAAGGTATACTGAGAAGAGACTATTTAAAGCTTGCTTTCACCAATAATTGATAGATTCGGTTTTCAACAACAGTTACTTGATGGTTTTGCCACCTCTAAAAAAATCCGACGTCTGACCCCTCTTGATGACTATATGAATGAAAATTCATATATAATTCTACTAAATGATTTGATAACTAAAGCACACTCTCTCAAAGAACTGTGCTAAACGGCGTGATACGTTTGAACAGGCTGGCAACCTCACAATCTCTGTGTTTGTTGGACGAATTTGGAAAAGGCACTCTTACAGAAGGTTGGTCTTCCAACCTCATAAGATTTTTGTCATCTGCCCCATGTTAAGCACTCGCAGAGTCGGACACAATGTTAATTTCATGAGACTTCTCCATACTGTTTCAGATGGCATCGGTTTGCTAGGTGGAACCATAAGTCACTTTGTCTCCTGTGATGAACCCCCAAAGGTCCGAAGCTCAATTTTTTCCTTTAACCCTGGAAGGACAATATATTAGTTTGGTTTGGACTTTATCATGAGAACACCAGTTCATACAGTTCCTTTTCTTTTTGTGTGCTGATGTTGTGTTTGCCATTACAAAATTGTGATAAAATGAATCCTCCAATTAGTTTCATTATCTTAATTCTATCTTGTAGTTTGATTAGTCTAGTAGCAAGACATTTACTTTTTAAGTAATTTACCTATTAATACACTTTCATAGAGCATTGTAGTAAATTTTCTTCTTTACCTAAGGAACCGAGCCAGCCTTCAAAGTCAAGGTGGCTCTCCTTCAAACTACATAAAAAATGCCGAACACACTAATGTCTAGTTCTCGGTATTGAGGTATTTAATTCTTATTAAAGAGCAGCCCATAGAAGTCAAGTCAGAGCACACTTGGACATCTTATAAATTGACTATAGAGCACTTCGTTTTTCATAGCTAGATGAGCACCAAACCTTTATTGATGAAGAGAAAGTGTCACGAAATGAAATTTTCTTTGTTTGTGAATTACAGGTTCTGGCGTGCACTCATTTGACAGAGTTGTTTGACGAGAATTGTTTGCCAAAAGTATCCATCCTTGTGAAGTTACAAAACACAAGTTATTCAACATTCACAAAATTTTATAGTGTGAGAAGGAAAATAATTTTCTTTTTTGTTTAATCTTTTTTAAGTCTGAGAAAATCAAGTTCTACACCATGAGTGTGCTCAGGCCGGACAATAGTTCTGCAGATGCCGAAGATATTGTGTTTCTATACCGGTACACTTCTTTTCCTTCTGCTTTATCATCACTCTTGATGAACTATCTAAATTTCAGGGAAACCTCATTTCACGTTTTATTTTCCGTCTGCTGATGCAGCATTCTATATCCCATAGGTTGTTAGCTCTTGCATAGTAATTCTTATTGGGAAGGGGTGCTAGTTACATGAGATTCGGTACTATGAAATAATTATATTCCTCTGTGGGACCAGTTCAATCGTGAGTTAGCCTCCAGACGTTGCTTTATGTGTCATAAAGCCAATATCATCAGTTGAACCCACTTTTTTGTTAAGCGCATTTTGGATCCCATTTGGTTTGAAAATTTTTTTGTGCTTTTGATAGAACATTTTATTGTTTTCTTATTTTTGTAGGCTAGTCCCAGGTTATGCACTTCCCAGCTACGGTGAGTAAAGTTTGAGTTTAGGGTTCTTTATTTATAATGGAGAAATACCTCCCTCCTACTGGAAATCTATATAGCAAGTCATACATTTTTTCTTTTTCACATTCTGCAGGTTGCACTGTGCGCTGCTTGCTGGTATATTAAAACATCATCGGAGCATAAAATTTATATGATTCGCAAACAAAAAGGAAAAACAGTAAAAGATTTCACCATGTCATCGTCATCTTAATGCGGAGGAATGGATCTAGCTTGGGCTGCATACTCCTTATCTTCCAGTTTCTCTCAGGGATGAGTTTATTTCTTGTGTAGGTGTTCCGGAGGAAGTTATTAAGAGGGCAGCATCTATGTTGGAAGCCATTGGACAAAATAAACACGTACAGCGATTGTGCAATGAGCCTATAGCGGCTCAAGATCAACTATACATGGTGTTGATTCAAAAACCAAGCTTTGATAAGACAACTGGAGATATCATATACTCTTATTCTTTCGTGATACTTATTTCTTTACATTTTCTCCTTTTGGTTTGAATGCAGAAAGCCGTGGACAAGATGTTGGCATTTGATGTTTCCAAGGGCGATCTAAGCCTCTTTTTCCAGGATGTATTTTCATCCGAGTCCTGAAAGCCCCAAAGGTGACCTCTAAATGTATATATTAGTTTTCACAAAGACACCTTTATACTCTTTTCTTTTGATTTTTGATTTTTCTATTTTCTGCATGAAAATTTACGGTTTAGTTCGCAGAAGAGCTTCCCGTCGCAATTGGCAGGCGAGATGGAACACATGGACAGTGTAAAAAAAATCTTAATATAGATCGGAACAAACATTCTTCTTAATATAGATCAGGCGAGATGTATAACATTTTTATTGCATTTGATTACACTACAAAAAGTGGCCCTCCCTGTTAAGTGCAATCCATGCACTTATACTTAACCTTAAGGCCTTTGAATATGAATCCCAAATTTATGATGAATTTTGTTTAAAATCCTACATTTTGTTGCGCTTCCGAGTTTAAAGAGCGATGAGTTGCTTCATGTTCAACGGAAATGAGTATTCCGAGGGACCGTCATAGATAAGTTGAACTAAGACGCCAGAAGTTGCCTCTGAAGGATGGTATCGATCCCAGAAAATGTGGTCTGATCTGTTGGAGCAATATGCTGAAAGTGGCAGGCACGGAGCTTCGGCCTTTAGCTTCCCAAAACCACAGCAAGCAGCTCTAACCTCTGTAAATCCTGAAATAAGGGAGAGTTTTCACATTTTAGTCGGTTTGATTTTCGTGATTGAACTGAGAAAAACTACTGATCTTTTTTTTTTTTGGTTTGGAAGGAGCAAATAATAGTAGTTGGAAAGGGTGGCAAATAAGCAGTAAAACGACGATAATACAAAAAACGACAATATCTCTTCCAAACGATGATATCTCTTCCAAACAACAAACAAACGACAATGCCATGAAGAACTACGACAATTCGATAAACGACGTAACACGCAAACACAACAATAAGAAACATTATATATATTTATATATTTTAAAGGCATCATGGAGCTACAATTTTTCAAAATGACGATTTTAAAACAATGAAAACAACAATATTAGGAAAAGGACGTTGTATTGAAAAATACGACAGCTTTAAAAAACGACAACAGGCTTAGCTAGAGAGATGAGAGTACTCTTATAAATTCCCTTATATAAATTCAATTTCGTGTTTTTTCAATAATATCATGATAAGTATTTAACTAACACGACTTATATATATATATATGGTATGATGTATATATATATATATATATATGGTATGATGTTGTCATTGAAAAGAAGATTTTAATTGGCTAATCATAATATTATAGAATTAACATGAAAGTGATAGAAACAAATAAATAAGGAGAGGAAGAAGTTGAATTCTTTATTATCCTCCCTTCTGTATAAAACGAAGTAATTTAGAGAAGGAAATAGATTTAAAGAAGGCGTTAGTACCGTAGGATGCTGGATTCTGGATAAGATATAACATGACATCGTAAGTATCGAAATAGGAGTAGTTAATGTCGTTGAACTCTGATTTCAGCTCATGCAACGTCGACTTTAGGCCTTCGTTGTACTTGACAGCCCATTGATTTCCTTCTTCATAGCATCCTCCCATCGTGTCCCTCCTCCTCTCTGCTGGGCAGCACCCTATGGGCCCCACCCCAACCACGACAAGTTTACGGGCACCAATGCTGTGTAACCGCTGTTTAAAAATTTAAAAAAAAAAAGGAAAAATAAATAATATTAACAAAAATTTTACTTTTTTTCAATAATCAAAATAAGTTAGAAATTGATTCATCATGAAACTAAAATTTAACATGTTAGGGACAAAAAATAAAAAATAAAAACATAGCAATCATTTCGGTTTCGTAGAATTTTACTTTAAGTATTAAAAATGAGATCTAATTGCTACTTTACAAAATGATAGGGTGCAATATTAAGGGTCCGTTTGCCTCATCATCTCATTTCAACTCAAACTGTACTTTTTTTTTTGTCTTTTTCTCAAAAAGCTTTTTGTCTTTTCTGAAAATTCAAAATAATTTACTATTACAACTAAAATATTTCAACTCAAACTAACCAACCAAACGGACCCTAAGACCTATCTAGTGTGAGGTACTTGGAATCAACTTGAGGGGGTTGAATCTTTTTTTTTTTTTTTTTTTAAATAATTTTCATGGTGTGTATGATGGTTTAAATAAAGATTGTCTAGGAGTATTTTGAGTACCTTAAGTTGTTCTTTTATTGTGACGACCATTTTGTTGACGTACTCTTGCGGGGTGGTTTTCTTGCGGAGCTCGGAGGAGCTGAAGTAGCCGAAGAGGTCGTTGCTTCCGATGATGATGGCGAACAGAGATTTTGAGACGTGCGTTTCCGTCCCCCCAATTCCTAGTTCCTGCACCAGCTTCTCGTGCACTTTGGAGTACTGTTCTATTTGTTTTGTTAGGGGTATTGATTGACGCTGCCAAAATAAAATATAAATCTTTTTGTGAGAACGCTTTTTCATCCGCGGGGATAGCTCAGTTGGGAGAGCGTCAGACTGAAGATCTGAAGGTCGCGTGTTCGATCCACGCTCACCGCATTTTTTGTTTCAATTTTTGCTCAACTTTGTAGTGGGCTACATTATTCAACGTGTAGGCCCAATGGGCCACGTTATAGAGCCCATTTGTGAAATCTATTTTTCTCTCTTCTATCAGTGTTATATTGTTATTATTAGTATTATGTTAATATTATTATTATTATTTTAACCTTTGAGTGTGCTGTGTGGAGCCCAAACCCTCCATCTTAAAATTTAAGATGGAATCAGTTAAGTTATCATTTCTATACTTTGTTTTTAACTGCTAGATTATACTCAGCAATCACTCTACTTTCACTTTTCATTTTTTTACTAGATTAATAAATAATGAGAAATTTGCAATTGCATTACCTAAACTCTCTTTTTTTTTTTTTGCAAAAAAAAAAAAAATCTTCATTTTAAAACTTATAGTGCCTCAATGTGACAGACTTAACCTAACAATAATTATACACATGATTTTATCAACAGATAAAGAGTTTGAACTCCCACCTCAGTTTCAATGTTGTAGTAATAAAATATAATTAGATTTTTATCAAATTTGACGGTTTAAAATTATATTCTTACTTAGTAATTTTAATTTATTCTTTATATCTTACCACACAAACTTATCTAAACAAACAGAAGAATATTTGGTTGACTTACATAAACTTCATCTGTGCCGTTGAAAATTCCAGCTCCTCCCGAGGCGAGGCTAACTCCGGTTAAAAAGTTGGAATTGGATTTGAGAGATAGATATGGTGGTGAAGTTGCTAACCCCACTTTCTCAGCTATTCAATCAACACAATTTTTCCCTCGTAAGTCATTTAAAAAAAAAAAAAAAAAACTAAATATAATGACAAAAGCAAGCTATAAAAAACAATCAAATTCAAAAAAAAAAAAATAGAATTTTTAAATATAAAAAAGAAAAAAGGGCAAATGGCCAAATTTTAAAATAGCTTATTAATCTATTTATATGCTTATTTTTATTTTTTTTTAGGAAAGCCACAAGCACTATGTGTGTGCGTAGGCATGTGCCATCCACAATCCATAGTGTAAAAGGAATTTTAAAAAAAAATAAAAAAAATAAGAAAAGGCCAAAAGACAACTAGTGGGGAGAACTAGCATATTAATTATTCTATTAATTTGCTTATATTTATTTCCAATTTAAAAAAAAAAAAAAAAAAGGCAGGGGAACAAAAGGGAAAGAAAGTGGTTTCCACAGCCTTCACTAATCAGTGCACATAATAAGAATATTGATTTCACAACCAGCTTTTTTATTCTTTTTAATTATCAAAAGATTGATTTAAGGTTAAATTGCACCGATGTCCATGAACTTATCACATAACTGTAATTTGTATTATGAATTTTTAATATTTAACAATATTTACACATCATCTGACTTGCATATATATATAGTTAATAAATATATGAAAGATCTTCTTTTAATCAATATTAATCCAAATTTGTATTTAAAACAAAGTTTATTCACAATTTTCTATGCTGGTAAAATTTGACTAAAGATCTCAAACTTAAAAAAAAACTTGTGTTAAAATAAATCAAAATGAAAACTCATTCCATCAATTGACAAGTCATTTGTCAACTTCCCTAAAATTGAACATCATCATCGGTACGAATACATTGCTACATATTTATAAATTCAGGATGTAAATTTCCTACTATAAAAGTTCACCGTGTAAATTGTATCAGTTAAATTTGGGGCAAGGGTGCTAAAAAAAAAAAAAAAAAAAAAAAAAAAAAAAAAAAAAAAACTTGATTTAACAACTAACTATCCGCATCTTTCCTTTTCAAGGCTTTTGAGATGTCTTCTTTCTTTTTGCTATAAGAAGCTTTTGTTTGATCAGATGTATATAGTCATTAATCACCCAAAAAAGAAGATTCACATATCTCACTGTCCATGATTTGCCACTCAAAATTTCTATTCCTTATCTTTTTGGTTGATGGACATTCTCTATATTTTTTCTATAGCCTAGAAGCAAACAAGAATATCCAGCTATACTACATATCTATATGTGTACGTGCATATAAGTTGTTTAGATTGAAAATTTGTGGTCCTTACTTTTTCTAATTCTTTTTTTTTTTTTTTTTTTGCTGATTCTAGATAAATGATTATAGGTATAAACTAGCAATAATTCTATACTCAACTTAATCATGAGAATTGAAGTTCGAATCTCACCATCCCTAAACTAGAAATAAGGAAAAAAAAAAGTGATATTCTAGACAAATATTGGAGGGACAATAAATATGCTTCTTCTCTCAACCCAATATATATTTGGTAAATTAATCTAAGATGAAAATACTTAAAATAACTGATTATGAAGGTACCGTTTCGTTTTTATAAGTTAATCCAGTCTATTGTTCTTTCCTTATGCCTATTTCGCTTTAGACAGTCGGTTCACAAGTACAACCTTTGTAACTTCACGTTATATTCATGGACACACACACATACATATATATATATATATATATGTAAATACATATATAAAATGTATAGTAACTTATGCTTACCAAGAAAATCTGCAGCATTCTTGCCGTTACAAAACCTGCCGGTAGCTTTTTTGCCGGGGAAATCGACTCCGTTCGGAGGATAGTTTGCCTTTGCAAGAGACAGCGCGAGGTAGTTGTTGTTTCCCACATCAACTAGAGAGTCTCCAAATACATATATTGCCGGAACTTGTTGAGAACTGGTGACCATAGAATGGACAAAGATAAGGACGAAGAAGAAGAAAGCCATTGGAAAAACATTCTTGTAAGCCATTAATTTTCTATATTTTCAACTATATATATATATATATATATAATAACGAGTAAAATATCTCTCTCTCTCCCTCTAAAATTCAGATCGGTTTGACATGTGTTTTGTGGGAGATGTGAAGGGTTAGCAAATTTTGTTGATTTATATAGAGGCGTTATAGGTTGATGAAGAGCTATTCTTTTTCTTTTTCTTTCTTTTTCTCTTTTTCTTTTTCTTTTTTTAAGAGTGTGAAAAGAATTTAATATTTATATATAACATACCGTGTGGGCTCTACAGCTGAATATGTCTGGTTAAGCTATAGTGGAAATGGGAAGGAGGAAAAAAAACACAAGTGTCTTGTTGTGGTTTGTTTTGGATTTTAATGGTGTAAATGAATCCAGTGCAATATGGAAATATAACTTCTATTTGAAAAAAAGACATAATATTTCAAGTATTATATTTGACTTTTGATTCTGTGGGAATATTGGCCAATGAGTTTATTTAATTGCAAATATTTAAATTCTTGGACACCAAACGACCGACGTGAACTCACCACGTATATGAGTGACCAGAAGGCAGCAGTTGCGTAAATTCTGGGGACATAATTATTTATTTTATATTTTATTTTTTCCTCTTGGAACTATTAATACATTATATTGACAATTTCTTTTCATTTTTTATTTTCATAATGTGATATTTCATAATAGATGGCTTTGTTCTTTACATTACGTGGAAGTTTTGGTGGTTGGAGTTTATTGTAATTTTCGTGAAGTTAATAGGATTGCAAATAAATTAGTAAATCATTTGATTCAGCATATTGTCAAGTTCAACGATGGTTTTCGACTTCAGAATTTATTCTCACATTGTTTTGTAGGGGTATGAATAATCTTTCTTTAAATAGATTTATGTCATTCACGTTTTTAAGATGTTTTGGTTATCTTGAATCATGCACTCTTTTTTTCTTTATCGGACGTTTTCTTTCAAGTTTTTTCTAATAAGATCATAATGAAATACCAGGCTTGTTCGGATAGATCGTATAGGAAAGTAGTGTAGTAGTAGTTTTTGTAGTCTATCTTCTTTTTGGAGTGGCCTTGTTTCTTTGATCAGACTTATTGGCATTTTTGATGTGCGTCAAATCCTTGGATGGTTAGGATTATTTTTGAAAGTTACCTCTGTTTAAAATTATCAATAGTTTATTTTATTTAAATTATTTTAAGATTATCTTAGGAAGTTTAAATTTTAGGAGTTAATTTTTAGTTAGTATTTGATTTAGAATAAGATTAGGTTACTAGTTTTCTATATAAGGCCCCTGAATTTTACTTTGTTATTCAGTTTTTTTATCATTATCAATAAAATTCTTTTGAGAATTCTCTCAATTGATTTGTGTGATTTTTCGGCATTCAAGTTAGAATCAACGAAATACATACTTCTGTTACATCAATTTTCTTTTTGTTATTCTTATTATCATTACTGATTTCATGAGGGATGAGCAGATGATAAGGGTACTACTAAAGGGGTGTGATCAGTTGGGATATCTTGGTTCATATTTCGATTCTTATTTCCATAATTTATTTTAAAAATAGAAATATTAGTCTCCAAAAATGCAGTAAGGATTATTATAGTTATAACTTAGTGGTATACTTTCAAAAGTCTCCATTTTTAAGTTTTTAAAAAAATGAATGGATAGTGACGGATCATAGAAATAGACTTCAAGATTAGATAGTGTGATTAGACGTGCGTTTGCTAACAAAAACAAGAGCAATATTTAGCATAATAAAGCTAACATTACGTGGTTGAAAAAAATAAAGTTATTTTATCTTTTTATTAATAAGATGGACCCCAACTTTTATCAAATAATAAGCAATATAGGGAGTCACCTTATTGACGTAAGATATCAGAGGTGCCCGAACTTTACGTTGTTTAGCATGGATACTTTTGTTACCTACTACTATTACTACCACTATCATACCTTGAATTGGAATTTTTAAAATATGTTAATTAAGAATGCCTAATGCCTTTTCCAAATTTTAAAATAATTTACTTTTAATCGGTAAAAATCTTTTGTGCTTTTATAAACAATGCTATATGATAATGTCAAGTTTGCCATAGATTATAGTTTGATAGAAAATTTAGAATGAAATATATTATATACACCAACTTTTAGCTTTTAGTTGCTAATAAGTAGTAACTACTTTTAACTTCATAAATTTAACGTTACTATTCTAAAAATTTTAAAATTAAGTTTTTGCCTTTTAAAAATTTCGAAAGTTCAAAAGTTTGTGTGTAAAAATAAATATGGCATTTAAAATTACATTTTAAAACTTCAGACCTAGAAACTTGATGAAAAGATAAATATAGTATCCAATAATAGCGCTGTCATGCATTGGAGAATAAAGAATAATATGTTAGATACATTATTCTAATAAGATGATCTAACAAACGTTGTTAGCTCCAATATATATATATATATATATATTATCAATGTTTCTGATTTCTATTTCATTTTGAATTTGTTGACAAATAAATTTTTAACTTTCTATAAATTTAAACCTGGAGAATGCCGTGGAATGAGTGAGATGAATTAAATTACAGTAACGTTGACTAGAAAAGACAAAAAATTCAGAAAAACAAAATTGAGTTAAACTAAGTTAATATATACGGAATTCAGCGGGTTTTTATATAAATGGACTTTTGTTTTCAATCCAACAATGATAAGATAAGATTTTGTAACACTAAGTCATTGACATATAATTTTTTTTTTTAATTTAATTTGAAGCATCAGTTTAAAAATATGGCATGTCATAAGTTACATAAAGTTACATGTAATTAGTAATTACATGATTTCGAAGAAAATCATTTCAATTATCGAACATGTAGAGTTATACAGTTATTGAATAGGAGAATCCTATACATAGATAATTATTTAATTCATTTCCTTTTACGTTCTTAGCATTTTTATCATGGTACTGTCCCTGTTGGCCCCAGGAAATGCACCATCCCATACTCAATCCACTACCAACGGTTTTCCTTCTTATTCAAGGGAAAAAAAAAAAAAAAAAAAGGTGCTTAATTAATTTTTTTTTTTCTTTCTATAGAATCTGGCTATGTACATATATGTGTGTGTGTGTGTGTGTGTATATATATATATATATGCATCCTGACACGTTGGACTTAAGTTATTGTAAATAAAAAGTGAGTGCAAAAGATTGATGATACTTTTGAATTTTACCCTTTTAACATGACGCTTTGGAATATTCCACGTACAATCTATGCGTGTGCCTGTGCGTGTATAGATAGATATATATGTGTATATATACGTGGCTCACACATGGCTTGATAATCAACATATATATATATATATGTATATATTATATAATCACGAAAGGACGTCATGGAGCTATGGTTTTTTGCTTGTCATGGTCATAGCTAGCTTGATCTGGATAACTGGCAATTAGTAGATAAATTTAAGTTTGGTGAGACTGTGACTTCTTATCTCTTTGTGATCTTGATATTTTCCTCCATAAACATTACTTTTCTCTCTCTAAATTTACAAATATATATATATATATATATATATTTGTATAAATATATAGATATTACTTATGCAAAAGCAGCGCATTATTTTTTGTCCTAAATATCAAGTATCCCTTCAGGAACATCCGATAGAATTAGAACAAGACAAACAAGATCCGCAATTTAGTATAATTTTTACAAAAAATAACACGTACAAATGGAGAAATGTCTTAGCTAGATATAAATTCTCCTATCACTTTTTTTTTTTTTTTTTTTTTTTTTTTTTTTTTTCACCATATATATATATATATATATATATATATATTATATGATATATTTTCCAAAACAAAAGAAGGGGAATCTTCAACATGATGTAATACTAACCTCAATCATATATCATTTTGGAGCTAATTATTTAATAAATATTTCCAGATAATTTTGAACAGGAAAAAAAAAAAAAAAAAAAACATTACTCTCAAAGTCAGAATATGAATGA